>OY776281.1:3870678-3890678 GCA_963675445.1 Linnaemya vulpina | reverse complement strand
ACCCCATAAAATACAGTCGTACTCTACCGAAAGCTCATTTTTACGACTAACGAAAGGGACAAATTCATCACTCTTCAACGATTAAATTTTTCCAATCTGAATGGCTTCTTTTAATTTAGCTAAAGCAGTCTAATCTCCTTCGAAATTTCTTTAAATTTTAATTTATTATCGCTTCTAATGTAATTTACAAAACCAAAGTCGTCCCTGTCTTCTACTACCTTTCATTGAGGTAAACGAGATAAATGATCTGAAGAATTTTCGGCCCCTTTTACAAAACACATGGTATAATTAAAGCCCGATAAAATAAAAGCCCACCTTTCTCTCCAAAAATGCTAAAAGCGGTTTATGATCTGATTATAACGTAAAATGAATACCCATCAAATATTGGTTAAGTTTTGTCACACTAAAAACAATAGCCAAAGCTTCTTTCTGTATCGTACTGTAATTCTTCTCGGTTTGTGTTAGCGCCCGAGAAACAAAAGCTATAGGCATATATGAGATAAAATACCCGCTACCGCGTAATTAGAAGCATCAGTTGAGAGCAATATAGGCAGTCTGGGTTAAAATGAACCAAAATTTTATCTGAAGTCACCTCCCCATTCAACGACTCAAAAGCCTTTTGACACCTTTTAGACCATTTAAATTTTACATTTTTCCGCAAAAGTTCATAAAGAGGCGCCATTCTATGAGTAAAGTTAGGAATAAATTTTTAATAATAATTCAGCATCCCCACAAACGCTCTCACCTCCGACACATTCTCAGGAACTGGAGCTTCCAGAACCGATGAAATACGCTCCCTATTCATACTCAAACCATCACGATCAATGTTGAACCCTAAATAAGAAACTTTATCTTTGAAAAACTCATATTTATTACTATTAAGACGCAAACCCACAGACTCTAGCTTAGTTAATACCATCTCAATAGTCTTGACGTGATCCTCAAAATTACGACCTATGCATACGTTTGGAATACCACGTAAAATTTTCTCTATTGTCTTCTGAAAAACAGCCGCTGCCGGCCTGACTCCAAACGGTAACCGAGTCATTTTAAATATACCCATGTGGGTACTCCATGCGCATAGCAATTGGGAACTTTCATCTAACAACAATTGATTATACGCGTTAGGGAGATCTAATTTTGTAAAAAGTTCTCTACGAAGAGAAGCAAATAGTTCGTCAATTAACGGCAAAGGATATTTAATGTGTTCCAAATATCTGTTAATGGTAGATTTATAATCCCCGCAAATACGGATCTGACCATCGGGTTTAATAATGGGTACCAAAGGGGTGCCCCACTCAGAATTGTCTACGTGTACCAACACGCCCTTTTCAACTAAATCCTGTAATTATTTTTAAATTTTTGAACGCCAAGCCAAGGGCACAGGCCTTGGTTTACAAAAAATTGGTTTAACATCTTTTATTATATTTAATGTTACCGTACCCCCTTTGTATAAGCCTAACTCTTCCTTGAAAACGTTTACAAAGCGTTTCTTTAAGCTTAGTACAAATTCACTTATGTCCCTAATTGAATTGACATTTGAGAGACCGATACCAAACATTGTCATAAAATCACAACCTAATATAGGAGGGCTACGCGTATTTGTTACAACAAAACGTAAATTTTTAATTTGGCCACGATATCTCACCGTTGCTACAAACTCACGAATAATATTTATGCCATCTCCTCCGTAAGCACATAATTTCTTAGTACAGGCCTTCAATCTCTGGTTTTTAAAAAAATTACCAAATGTCTCTTTTGACATTAGCGAACACACAGCACCAGTATCCAAAACAAATTCAACCATTACATTATTCACTTCAATCGACAGTGTAAATGGAGCAGCCGAACGTTCCTCCGCCACACTGTAAACAGAAAAATCATTATCATTAGTATAGTTATTTAGTATTTCACTACACTTATTCCTAGGTAAATTCTGATTTGATATTTGTACCACATTAACTTGATTATTACTGCATACACTAGCTAAATGCCCAACCCTGTGGCATTTGTTACACACACTGCTTTTATATTTGCATTTATCACTTGTGTGATTCTTCCATTCACAATGAGTACACTTCTTTTTTGCCTTTTTGATACCGTTGTTCTCGTAGTCTTTAAATTGTTTGTAGGTTTTACTGCTATTCGCCGCTTCATCTTTGCTGTCGCTGTTGTTGTTGCACATAATTTCCTCTTCTTTTCTACCTCTTTCAGCATACAGCTTAGCCTCCATAGTTAACGTCTTTCTTAACGCCACTTCTAACGTAAGGGTTTCATCTTCCTCACATAAACTTTCAAAAATTTTGCCATCTAATCCGGTGACAAATTTATTTAACACAAATTTTTCCAACTGTGTTCCAAATTTCCACTCCATTACTAATTTTTTAAGACGGGCATGCTTAAAACTAATTTGACAGATCATCTTTAATAATAGAGTAATGGAGTAGTAATGTAATACATATATATATATATATATATATATATATATATATATATATATATATTTATACATAACATATATAATGTATATAGATATATATATATATATATATATATATATATACATATATATATATATATATATATATATATATATACATATATATATATATATATATATATATATATATATATGTATATCTTTATATACATATACATTCTTTATTGAAAAATTAAGTATCAAAAATTTTTGTTTATTGGCGCAGGAAACAATGCTTTTACCATAAAAACACACGCATGAGTACCAATACTTTAGTTCTTACAAAACCTGTTGTTTCGATTCCATCTATTAAATCTAAACTCTGATTATACCTTAACTCTTTTGTTATGATCATTTCGTCCATAACCAAAACCATTTACTTAGAATCTCTTTCGTCCAACTATGCGCATTTTTGCTTTACGACCTCAAACGCATTATTCCTTAAGAAATATATGTATGTTAATAAGAAATTGAGCTTAACAATTATTTGTATTAATGTAGGGTAAATAATATGTATTTTATTTGTGTAGAAACAAATTAATATCGACTCGCACCGAAGTGTTTATACTTACATACATGCGCAATATCTGATGCAATTTTCGAGGACTACTTTCAACTACTTTCAATAAAATATCCATAGTATTTAAATTCAAATTACTTTATTGGCAATAAAACATATTATTAAAAAGTTGTTTCCTTTTTTTAATGATTTAAAATTTTAACCTTCTGAGCACTAGATGATATGAACTTATAGATCTCCCATAAAGAATGGCCACGCAGTAAAGATATTATAAAAAGATTAAGCATTTCTATTCTAATATACAAGAAGTTTTTTATAAAAAATTTTCTACGGAAAATTTTTGATACACAAACTTTTCGACATAAAAATTATCGATGCAGAATATTTTATAGAAAATGAGTTGTAATGAACAGTTTTCTTTCTGTATATATTTTTTAAATATATTTTCGTTATAAAATTTTTTCTATTTGCTTAAGCCAAAAGGTTGACTTCAAATATTTATTCCTTAATTTGGTCATATTGACGTACTTCAATGATTGGTGTTTTGTCAGGGTCCACATTTACTCCTTTTTTAAATCATTCTTGATTTTTCGGAGTATTCCTTGGACTCTGACTAGTAAAATATCTAACGGTTTGGTTTTTCTCGTTTGTTCGGCCATTTGCTGTATTTTTTATGTATAATATGTTACTTGTTTGTGAGCCTTTACGAAAGTGACATACACTGTACAAAACCAAAAAAAAAATTATCAAAGGTAAAAATAAAGACATCTCTCTTGAATTTGAAAACATTAATACCAATTGTTTTTTATTTAACTTCCTTCTTTACACGCAAACACTATTGAAAGATTCTATTACAATTTTTATATGAAGAAATGTAGCTTATAAAATTTATAATCAAAGAATTTTTTTCTATAGAAACATTTTTGTTTTGAAAATTCTTCTACTATCATTTTCATTATAAATGAATTTTTTACTACAAACAATTTTTCATTATAAAATATTTTTTAACTAAAAATATTAATAGAAATATATTTGAGAAAAATATAAGAAAAATTTTATATTTTCTATAGAAATTTTCAATGTGTGCAGACGAAACATTGTAGAAAATAAAAATGTATGTATGTACATTTGGAAAAAACAAAACAATAAAAGGACAGTTTTGTTCGGCCTTTGCAATAGTATGAAAGAACTATTATAAATAAATAACAGCCATACTTATGTATGTACATACATACATACAAATATACAAACATACCCAACACAAAGTGTAAGAAAATATACTAAGTTACTCAAAAATTATGTTTGCAAACAACATGAAAAAAAGGATAAATAAGCCATTGGGTTTCGTTGCTATATACATACACATGTACTTGTCCCCCGCATTATAGAGAAGCACAAAATTTTTTAATTTTAATAATATATGGCGTGCAAAATCTTTATATTACAGAGTCTTTGTTTCCGCCTTTAGTTTTTTATCCAAAATTTTTTATTTCAAAATTACGGTCGCATTTATAAAGATTTTTGTGTAATCTTCTTCAGGCATTAGACATTTTCCCTGCCAAATTTGCACTAAAACGAATAAAAAATCGTAAACCTTTAAAATGTCTTCTAGATCATTTACACATCTTTACGCGGCTTTTCCTGCCTGATATTAAATTGTTTTCTTTTCTCACTTGCATTCATCATGTAAAGCAAACGAAAATTACACACGCACATAAATATTGTAGCTCAATCATTAACCCTTAATAGCCCACTGGTTCCGCCAGGGACCAACCAAACAAAACCAGAATTTTGTTCAACAGTTCTTCGTTTACTAGGTGGACGCTCAGTAGAAGGTGACAACAGCGAGAAAAAGATTTTATGCGTAATTGTGTGTAAAAAAAATTTTTTTTTCTAAATTCTTTGACATCGTAATGGAAAAAAAAATATGTTAATAATACTAGTATTGTTTTTAAGACGCTGTAAGTATTTGAAGTATATATAATAATTTTTTAGTGTTTGGTTGCGTATTCTTTGGTGATTTGAAGAACCACTAGACTCCAGGTGTTCAAAATTATGTGTGTCCGGTGGAGTTTTTCGTGGTTTTTCTTAGTTGATATGGCGCATGGAGTTCGTAATTTTAAAACTCAAGAGGATCTTCGCAGTACGTCAACTTGACCCAGAGTTCGACTTTGAAGCTGCTTTTCTAAATGAAAGGCGGTTAGATTTTGAAGGGAAAGGTGAGATAATCGAAGAAGTAGATGCTGAAAATATTGAAAATCATGTAGCTTATAATGTGGCTGATGTGGAAATGGGTAGTAATGTTGCCAATGGTTCAAATGTTGTTGCAAACGTAGACGAAAATGCACATAATGACTAACATTATTACACGTAACATGACCTCAGATAACTTTTATTTACTGTAGAATTTGCAATAGATCCAACTCTTGTTCTTGACGGTTCACGATGGCTAAAAGACACAAGAATGTTTGAAAGCTTTACAGTAGATAAAGACTCAAATGTCTTTAAAAACCATTGTGCTATATGAATTTATGTTTTTCATCGGAAAAATTGTTTTGCTAAATACCACCAAGATTAACCATTATTTCTGATAGCTTAATATATTTTTTTTTGTTATATATTTTGTTTTGTTGTTCCTTATATTTTGTTAACTTTGTTGAATAAACTGGGTTATTTTTGTTTAAAAAAATATTGCATGCTGCTATACTTATAGGTATGCATGTTTATTCAAATTTTTAAGTCCGATTGCCTACTGGTTCCTCAAGGAACCAACCAGATAATAGTCAATTATTTCAGGTAAATACCAATTGCGAAGAAAGTTGTAGAGAAAAATATGTTTAGAATTGCAAGTTTTATAACATTGATTTTTTTTCAGCCAAAAGAAAAAATCAGGCTATTAAGGGCTAACAATGTTTTGAAATGAAAATAGAATTTTCTTTTTGCATGTGCTTTTTGCTTATTTTTTTCCACCTTTTTATCAGTAGCTTAAGTTAAATTTGATGAAACCATCTTTAAACATGTTCGATGACCAACGATCCAACACGTTGGTTTCTGCTTTTTTGCTTCGCTTTTTCCTTTACCGCCGGCACCAATAAAAATTTTAAAATTTTATTTCATGATTTGTTCTACATGCTTCTTCTTATAGTGTATATTCTTTGCTATTACCCAGATTATGTAGTGTTGAATTACAGGGACAAGTGCTTGATAATAGCAAAGATTATGTATATAAGATAGGGCATGACAAGCAGGAAAAAATTTATATGCGGTTCCCAATATTACGACCCGTATCGAACATATTCGTCAAACATTTGTTGTAAAACATATTTCATCTTGTCTTGTGTAGTTATTTGTTCGAATAACACAAAAAATTGATTGGTTTGCCTAGAGCATTCAACAATGAAATTTGTGAGGCGGAATGTGTTATTATTTGTTGCAGAAAATTGTTATTGTTCATGTACTTTTATGTGGCATTGAATAGATCCATGTCCGAAGCGGAAAATAGTACTGCGTAAATTAATGTAGGGTAAATAATATTTGTGTTGTTGGATAAACTAAAATGTATCTATCAGCACCGATGCCATAATGCCATATATTATTATGATATACATATGGTACAAATATTTTTTGTATACATTTTTTATATATACATATATATATATATATATATATATATATATATATATATAGATATATATATATATATATATATATATATATTTATACATATATATATATTTATATATATATATATATATATATATATATATATATAAATATATATATATATATATATATATATATATATATAATACATATATATATATATATATATATATATATATATAAATATATACATATATATATATATATATATATATATATATATATATATAAATATATATAATATATAATATATATATATATATATATATATATATATATATAATATATATATACATATATATATATATATTGTTACAAAGATTAGAAATAGATTTAAATAAAACGACAATGTGGCTATATGTACTTGGCAGCACTGCCAATTAATCTATAGTTGTCAAAATGTTACAACCCTGGTCAACACTATATAGATAATATTCAAATTAACGGAAATGGAATACTCCAGAATATACAAGATCATTCAAGGCTGTGCCAATAAGAGTAAACCACAACAACAACAAACCTAGCAACATAAATGCTAAGAGATGTTATTCTTAATTATCTTGTATGCAAGTATTCGCTGCTAATAAAGCTAAACAGATTCACAAGTATACACAGCCATATACACGTAGAAGAAACAAAACCACACACTCATTCATACAACCACTCATAGTTACCATAGGCAAAACACACAGAACACTCATACATTCAACCACACATAGTTACCATAAGCAAACCAAACAAGTCAGCATTGTCATACAAGCACACACATGTCAAGTAAAATACAACCACCATGCCAGAACTTTCGCGAGGTTACCAGACGACGTCATTTTTGCTATATAAAGGCGCTGCCAGAGCTCAGCGAGAGTCAGTGTGATTTCAAACATAGACGTGTAAACATCGCTAAGTGTGGAGTAGTACAAATACTCGTGTAAATAAAGTAATAAATAAAGTGTTGCCGCATTATATTCTCAAATTAATTTGTCCGTGTTTTAATTTGAGGCAATAAAACGAATCCTTGAAGGATAAATAATAAAACCGTTTTTACGAAAAGGTCTAAAAACGTAACAATTGGTGTCAGAAGTGGGATTGCAAAAATAATTAAAAGGACATTGCAATTTAAGGAAAAGAAAGGACATTATAAAATTAAAATAAATAATCATGAAATTTGATGAGCTAAAAGTTGAACAGCTGAAAAAGGAGCTCAGTAAGCTGGAATTGCCAACTAAAGGTAACAAGGCTGAACTGCAGAAGAGGCTGATAGATGAGTTTAAGAATCGCGGCATGGACATCGGGACATACGAGTTTGAGGACAAAGACGATGTGCAGGTATGCCCTCCTACCACGACCAGCAGCATGGACATAAATTCAATGTTCGCTGCTATGATGATCCAGATAAAAGGAATCAGTGATGCACAAAGTGAAATAAAGCAGAACTCTCAACAGATGCAGGAGCAGCCTGTAGCCGAAACTCAGCAGATGCAGGAAAAACTTGTAGCCGAAATACAGGAGTCAAATAAAGCCATGAACGAGACCCTGGTAGAGGTTTCTGAAGCCATTAACAGGAGGGTGGATTCTATTGAGAATAAATTCTCAGAGCTGGAACAGCATGCAAAGGAGGTCGAAGAGAAATTGCATACTCTAGAGGACAAAATGCATAACCTGGAGTGTAGCGGCGGGCCAGTACGAGCAGTTGCTGAGGTTTCTGCGCGAATAAAAGCGCCATGCTTCGACGGCAGCGTACCATTGGGCATCTTCAAATTCCAGCTCGAGACGGTTACTAGCAGAAATGGATGGGATGCTGAAGAAAAGGCCATAGAGTTGATCTTGTCCTTAAAGGGTACAGCCGCAGAGGTACTTGAGACTGTGCCAGTAAGCTGCAGAAACAACTATAATGAAATAATGGCAGCATTGCAGCGCAAGTATGGTGGTGAGCACAAGTGCAGCTCACATATCCAGGCGAGAGTCACCCGTTCCTGGACCATTTTAAAACTGAGGCTTTCGTTAACGGAATTCGCGACTCTGATGTTAAACTGGCGGTGTGCGCTACGCAGAAATCCACTTTCGCTGAAACTGTGTCATTTGCGCTGGCTCAAGAGACTGCCAGGATGGTTTTCAAGCCACAGATATGTAAAGTGCGGAATGTGGAGGTTTTGTCTGAGGAGGATAACAACCTAGTGGCTAGCGTTAAGGAGGCAATGCGACAACTGCTGGCAGAGAAGGCTATCAAAGAAAAGCCTAAGCGCTTTAACTGCGGAAAGATCGGTCATTTTCAGCGCAGCTGCAAAGCACAAAGGAAGAGAGGTAGATCTGTTTCGCCACCAAGAAACAGCAAACGGGTGAACCAAACAACATCACAAGAGTCCCCGTTAAACTAAAACGAGCTAGCACTAAGGGGCAAGAGCTAGCTCTCACAAACGAGGGCCCCACAATCTCCATATCAGTGATGCAGCAGAAAAATAGCAACCTCACTGCGTCCGGACACATCAACGGGGAAAAGCACGTACTTACCATAGACACAGGGGCATCGCAGTCAAAAATAAGGCCCGATATAGTAAAAGGGAAATGCGAGCGGTTAAGCAATATACGGCTACGTACAGCTACTGGAGAGCCTGCCACTGTCTATGGTAAGATTGAAGTGAAGGTGACTATAGCCAACATCAACGTGAGACATGTGTTTAGTGTTGCCGATATTGTCGATGAGGTTATTATTGGAGCCGATTTTATGATTAATCATGGCATTAATCTACACATGAGACAACAGCTGATGATTTGGCGTAATGTGGAAATACCCCTTGATGTTGGATATGACAACAAATAGCAAGTAAAAAGAGTATTTGCTATTGAGAGTCAGACGTTACCGCCGCAGTCTGAAACAGTCATATGGGCGCGGATGAAGGAAGATTGTGAGGACAATCGGTTGTGGGTTGTAGAACCGGCAGATCTAAAGAGAGAGCTTATAACAGCGAAAGCTCTAGTGAAAACTAGTAAAGGAGGAATAGTCCCTATAAGAGTGCTTAACTTGTCAGACCATGAAAAAGTCATCAAAGAAAATTCCGATGTTGGTCAGTGTACTCCAGCAGAGGCAATAATAAACTGCGAGAAGAAGATAGAGCCTTCTAATTTGTCCGCAAAAGAACGTGAACAATTTGAGGAATACGTAGGGAAATGGGTAGCAGGTCTATCAGCGGCAGATAAAAATAAAGCCAAACAGTTACTAAAAAGGCATGCCAGTATCTTCGCCATGGGAAGCCAAAGCCAGGGTAGAACTGCATTGGTTAAACATGAAATTAACACAGGCGAAGCTAGGCCGATTAAACAGCCACCCAGAAGCGTACCGCTAGCAAAGCGAGATAAAGTAAAAGAGCTTGTAAATAAAATGGAGCGTGATGGCGTAATTGAGCCATCTTCTGGTCCTTGGAGTTCGCCTGTAGTCTTAGTTAAAAACAATGATGGCAGTACTAGATTCTGCGTAGACTACAGGAAGCTCAATGACATAACCAAGAAGGACAGTTATCCGCTCCCCAGGATCGATGACACTTTGGACACGCTAGCTGGTACCAAATAGTTCTCTACGCTGGACTTGCGAAGCGGATATTGGCAAGTGGAGATCGCAGAGGAAGACAAGGAGAAAACTGCCTTCAGTGTCGGCAACGGGTTATGGCAGTTCAAAGTCATGCCATTTGGTCTCTGCAATGCTCCGGCCACATTTGAACGTCTAATGGAGAAGGTACTGAAGAAGACATGCTTGGTATATCTCGATGACATAATCGTGATGGGGAAAACTTTTGATGAACACCTCAAAAACATGGCAGAAGTTCTTGAACGGATATCATCAGCTGCATTGAAACTCAGCTTGAAGAAATGTGCATTGTTCCAGAAGGAAGTAAAGTATTTGGGGCATCGTGTTACAGCAGACGGAATCTCAACAGATGAAGATAAAATAAAAGCAGTAAGGGACTGGCATCAACCTAAAAATCTTCATGAATTGCGAAGCTTTTTGGGCCTTTGCACATACTACAGACGTTGTGTGCCAAATTTTGCCAGTGTAGCTGCAAGCTTGCATGAGCTGACAAAGAAGTCAAGACCATACCATTGGGGCGAGCCACAGGAAAAATCCTTCCAGAAACTCAAAGAATTATTATGTACGTCACCAGTGCTAGCGTATCCCATAGCTGGAGAAAAATTTGTGCTGGATACTGATGCGAGCGGCTATGGCATAGGGGGTGTGCTATCCCAAGTAGTAAATGGCACTGAGAAGGTCATAGGGTACTATAGCCGTGTACTCTCAAAACCTGAGAGGAACTACTGTGTGCCACGACGTGAGCTTCTGGCGGTAATGGAATGCATTAAACATTACCAGAAGTACCTGTATGGTCAACACTTTACATTAAGGACCGATCATTCTGCACTGAGATGGCTATTGCAGTTTAAAAATGCTGAAGGGCAACTGGCAAGGTGGATTGAGCGCCTGCAGAGCTACGACTTCAGCATTGAGCATAGAAGGGGAACAAAGCATAACAATGCGGATGCTCTTTCGAGAAGACCGTGCTGTTTAGAGTGTAAACATTGTGTTAGAACCGAGCAAAAGGAAGGCGTTGTGGATGTTCGGCTAATGCACATCGGCCCTGATGAAGACTGGTCAGCGGCACAGAGGGACGACGATATACTAAGGAAAATTATAGCGGCCAAAGAAGAGGACAGACGACCATCCCGGAATGAAATTTCGGCTGAAAGCCCACTCGCCAAATCTTATTGGGCTCAGTGGAACAGCCTTAAGGTAATAAAAGGGTGTTTATACCGCGTATGGGAAAGTGTAGATGGCAAAACAACTTCAAATTTAATAGTTGTGCCATACTCCAAGATAAGTAAAGTTTTACAGGAGTTTCATAATGGACCCAGTGGCGGTCATCTTGGAGTAACAAAAACACTTGAGAAACTGAAGCAGCGTTTTTATTGGGTTGGATGTCAACAAGCCGTAGCTGACTGGATAGCAAACTGCCCACAGTGCATAGCAGCCAAAGGCCCAGTAAGAAGAAGCCGGGGACAGCTGCAACAATACAACCCAGGAGCACCATTCGAGCGGATCGCAATGGATGTAGCAGGTCCCTTTCCCGTCACCGAAGCCGGAAATCGTTATGTACTTGTGGTAATGGACTATTTCAGTGAATGGCCAGAGGTATATGCTATACCTAACCAGGAAGCAAAGACAATTGTAAATGCATTCGTCAACAACTGGGTATGTCGTTATGGTGTCCCAATAGAATTACATTCCGATCAAGGAAGGAATTTCGAGTCTGCCATATTCAGGGAAATGTGCGAGTTATATGGGATAAAGAAAACCAGAACGACGCCGCTGCATCCACAACCTGATGGCATGGTAGAAAGGTTCAATCGCACCTTAGAAGAGTACCTACGAAAAGTAGTAAGCACCCATCAGAGGGATTGGGACGAGCACATACCCAAATTTTTGATGGCATATAGATCAGCTGTACACGACTCAACATCGAGAACGCCAGCCAAAATTATCTTCGGGACGGAATTAAAACTACCTGGTGATTTGGAATTTTGTGTTAAGCCAACTGTAGAAGAAGGAGCTATTACGTCCCAGGAGAAGGAGGACTTAAACGAACTGCATGAGCTCGTGCGCAATAGAATCAAGATGGTCAGTGACAAGATGAAGGCTAGGTATGACCGCGCAGCAAACTCGGAGGGATTTATGGAAGGACAATTGGTTTTACTGTATAACCCACAACGGAAGAAAGGATTGTCCCCAAAATTACAGACTCACTGGGATCGCCCGTATAAAGTGATTAAGAGAGTGAATGACGTTGTATACCGGATACAGAAGCACAATAGCCCAAGGTCAAAAATGAAGATACTACATCTCGAACGATTGGCGCACTATGGAAGAGGTGATTGTATGCCTATTCGGGTCGAACAGGCTTAAGTGGGCGGCAGTGTTACAAAGATTAGAAATAGATTTAAATAAAACGACAATGTGGCTATATGTACTTTGCAGCACTTCCAATTAATCTATAGTTGTCAAAATGTTACAACCCTGGTCAACACTATATAGATAATATTCAAATTAACGGAAATGGAATACTACAGAATATACAAGATCATTCAAGGCTGTGCCAATAAGAGTAAACCACAACAACAACAAACCTAGCAACATAAATGCTAAGAGATGTTATTCTTAATGATCTTGTATGCAAGTATTCGCTGCTAATAAAGCTAAACAGATTCACAAGTATACACAGCCATATACACCTAGAAGAAACAAAACCACACACTCATTCATACAACCACTCATAGTTACCATAGGCAAAACACACAGAACACTCATACATTCAACCACACATAGTTACCATAAGCAAACCAAACAAGTCAGCATTGTCATACAAGCACACACATGTCAAGTAAAATACAACCACCATGCCAGAACTTTCGCGAGGTTACCAGACGACGTCATTTTTGCTATATAAAGGCGCTGCCAGAGCTCAGCGAGAGTCAGTGTGATTTCAAACATAGACGTGTAAACATCGCTAAGTGTGGAGTAGTACAAATACTCGTGTAAATAAAGTAATAAATAAAGTGTTGCCGCATTATATTCTCAAATTAATTTGTCCGTGTTTTAATTTGAGGCAATAAAACGAATCCTTGAAGGATAAATAATAAAACCGTTTTTACGAAAAGGTCTAAAAACGTAACAATTGGTGTCAGAAGTGGGATTGCAAAAATAATTAAAAGGACATTGCAATTTAAGGAAAAGAAAGGACATTATAAAATTAAAATAAATAATCATGAAATTTGATGAGCTAAAAGTTGAACAGCTGAAAAAGGAGCTCAGTAAGCTGGAATTGCCAACTAAAGGTAACAAGGCTGAACTGCAGAAGAGGCTGATAGATGAGTTTAAGAATCGCGGCATGGACATCGGGACATACGAGTTTGAGGACAAAGACGATGTGCAGGTATGCCCTCCTACCACGACCAGCAGCATGGACATAAATTCAATGTTCGCTGCTATGATGATCCAGATAAAAGGAATCAGTGATGCACAAAGTGAAATAAAGCAGAACTCTCAACAGATGCAGGAGCAGCCTGTAGCCGAAACTCAGCAGATGCAGGAAAAACTTGTAGCCGAAATACAGGAGTCAAATAAAGCCATGAACGAGACCCTGGTAGAGGTTTCTGAAGCCATTAACAGGAGGGTGGATTCTATTGAGAATAAATTCTCAGAGCTGGAACAGCATGCAAAGGAGGTCGAAGAGAAATTGCATACTCTAGAGGACAAAATGCATAACCTGGAGTGTAGCGGCGGGCCAGTACGAGCAGTTGCGGAGGTTTCTGCGCGAATAAAAGCGCCATGCTTCGACGGCAGCGTACCATTGGGCATCTTCAAATTCCAGTTCGAGACGGTTACTAGCAGAAATGGATGGGATGCTGAAGAAAAGGCCATAGAGTTGATCTTGTCCTTAAAGGGTACAGCCGCAGAGGTACTTGAGACTGTGCCAGTAAGCTGCAGAAACAACTATAATGAAATAATGGCAGCATTGCAGCGCAAGTATGGTGGTGAGCACAAGCGCGATTTATACAGAATGGAATAGGGATGTAGAGTTCAGAAGCCTAACGAATCTCTACAAGATTTCGCAATGGAAATCGAGCGTTTAGTGCAGCTCACATATCCAGGCGAGAGTCACCCGTTCCTGGACCATTTTAAAACTGAGGCTTTCGTTAACGGCATTCGCGACTCTGATGTTAAACTGGCGGTGTGCGCTACGCAGAAATCCACTTTCGCTGAAACTGTGTCATTTGCGCTGGCTCAAGAGACTGCCAGGATGGTTTTCAAACCACAGATATGTAAAGTGCGGAATGTGGAGGTTTTGTCTGAGGAGGATAACAACCTAGTAGCTAGCGTTAAGGAGGCAATGCGACAACTGCTGGCAGAGAAGGCTATCAAAGAAAAGCCTAAGTGCTTTAACTGCGGAAAGATCGGTCATTTTCAGCGCAGCTGCAAAGCACAAAGGAAGAGAGGTAGATCTGTTTCGCCACCAAGAAACAGCAAACGGGTGAACCAAACAACATCACAAGCGTCCCCGTTAAACTAAAACGAGCTAGCACTAAGGGGCAAGAGCTAGCTCTCACAAGCGAGGGCCCCACAATCTCCATATCAGTGATGCAGCAGAAAAATAGCAACCTCACTGCGTCCGGACACATCAACGGGGAAAAGCACGTACACGGGCATCGCAGTCAATAATAAGGCCCGATATAGTAAAGGGGAAATGCGAGCGGTTAAGCAATATACGGCTACGTACAGCTACTGGAGAGCCTGCCACTGTCTATGGTAAGATTGAAGTGAAGGTGACTATAGCCAACATCAACGTGAGACATGTGTTTAGTGTTGCCGATATTGTCGATGAGGTTATTATTGGAGCCGATTTTATGATTAATCATGGCATTAATCTACACATGAGACAACAGCTGATGATTTGGCGTAATGTGGAAATACCCTTTGATGTTGGATATGACAACAAACCGCAAGTAACAAGAGTATTTGCTATTGAGAGTCAGACGTTACCGCCGCAGTCTGAAACAGTCATATGGGCGCGGATGAAGGAAGATTGTGAGGACAATCGGTTGTGGGTTGTAGAACCGGCAGATCTAAAGAGAGAGCTTATAACAGCGAAAGCTCTAGTGAAAACTAGTAAAGGAGGAATAGTCCCTATAAGAGTGCTTAACTTGTCAGACCATGAAAAAGTCATCAAAGAAAATTCCGATGTTGGCCAGTGTACTCCAGCAGAGGCAATAATAAACTGCGAGAAGAAGATAGAGCCTACTAATTTGTCCGCAAAAGAACGTGAACAATTTGAGGAATACGTAGAGAAATGGGTAGCAGGTCTATCAGCGACAGATAAAAATAAAGCCAAGCAGTTACTAAAAAGGCATGCCAGTATCTTCGCCATGGGAAGCCAAAGCCAGGGTAGAACTGCATTGGTTAAACATGAAATTAACACAGGCGAAGCTAGGCCGATTAAACTGCCACCCAGAAGTGTACCCCTAGCAAAGCGAGATGAAGTAAAAGAGCTTGTAAGTGAAATGGAGCGTGATGGCGTAATTGAGCCATCTTCTGGTCCTTGGAGTTCGCCTGTAGTCTTAGTTAAAAACAAAGATGGCAGTACTAGATTCTGCGTAGACTACAGGAAGCTCAATGACAACCAAGGACAGTTATCCACTCCCAAGGATCGATGACACTTTGGACACGCTAGCTGGTATCAAATGGTTCTCTACGCTGGACTTGCGAAGCGGATATTGGCAAGTGGAGATCGCAGAGAAAGACAAGGAGAAAATTGCCTTCAGTGTCGGCAACGGATTATGGCAGTTCAAAGTCATGCCATTTGGTCTCTGCAATGCTCCGGCCACATTTGAACGCCTAATGGAGAAGGTACTGATAGGACTTCACTGGAAGACATGATTGGTATATCTCGATGACATAATCGTGATGGGGAAAACTTTTGATGAACACCTCAAAAACATGGCAGAAGTTCTTGAACGGATATCATCAGCTGGATTGAAACTCAGCTTGAAGAAATGTGCATTGTTCCAGAAAGAAGTAAAGTATTTGGGGCATCGTGTTACAGCAGACGGAATCTCATCAGATGAAGATAAAATAAAAGCAGTAAGGGACTGGCTTCAACCTAAAAATCTTCATGAATTGCGCAGCTTTTTGGGCCTTTGCACATACTACAGACGTTTTGTGCCGAATTTTGCCAGTGTATCTGCAAGCTTGCATGAGCTGACAAAGAAGTCAAGATCATACCATTGGGGCGAGCCACAGGAAAAATCCTTCCAGAAACTCAAAGAATTATTATGTACGTCACCAGTGCTAGCGTATCCCATAGCTGGAGAAAAATTTGTGCTGGATACTGATGCGAGCGGCTATGGCATAGGGGGTGTGCTATCCCAAGTAGAAAATGGCACTGAGAAGGTCATAGGGTACTATAGCCGTGTACTCTCAAAACCTGAGAGAAACTACTGTGTGACACGACATGAGCTTCTGGCGGTATTGGAATGCATTAAATATTACCATAAGTACCTGTATGGTCAACACTTTACATTAAGGACCGATCATTCTGCACTGAGATGGCTATTGCAGTTTAAAAATGCTGAAGGGCAACTGGCAAGGTGGATTGAGCGCCTGCAGAGCTACGACTTCAGCATTGAGCATAGAAGGGGAACAAAGCATAACAATGCGGATGCTCTTTCGAGAAGACCGTGCTGTTTAGAGTGTAAACATTGTGTTAGAACCGAGAAAAAGGAAGGAGTTGTGGATGTTCGGCTAATGCACATCGGCCCTGATGAAGAATGGTCAGCGGCACAGAGGGACGACGATATACTAAGGAAAATTATAGCGGCCAAAGAAGAGGACAGACGACCATCCCGGAATGAAATTTCGGCTGAAAGCCCACTCGCCAAATCTTATTGGGCTCAGTGGAACAGCCTTAAGGTAATAAAAGGGTGTTTATACCGCGTATGGGAAAGTGTAGATGGCAAAACAACTTCAAATTTAATAGTTGTGCCATACTCCAAGATAAGTAAAGTTTTACAGGAGTTTCATAATGGACCCAGTGGCGGTCATCTTGGAGTAACAAAAACACTTGAGAAACTGAAGCAGCGTTTTTATTGGGTTGGATGTCAACAAGCCGTAGCTGACTGGATAGCAAACTGCCCACAGTGCATAGCAGCCAAAGGCCCAGTAAGAAGAAGCCGGGGACAGCTGCAACAATACAACTCAGGAGCACCATTCGAGCGGATCGCAATGGATGTAGCAAGTCCCTTTCCCGTCACCGAAGCCGGAAATCGTTATGTACTTGTGAAATGGACTATTTCAGTAAATGGCCAGAGGTATATGCTATACCTAACCAGGAAGCAAAGACAATTGTAAATGCATTCGTCAACAACTGGGTATGTCGCTATGGTGTCCCAATAGAATTACATTCCGACTAAGGAAGGAATTTCGAGTCTGCCATATTCAGGGAAATGTGCGAGTTGTATGGGATAAAGAAAACCAGAACGACGCCGCTGCATCCACAGTCTGATGGCATGGTAGAAAGGTTCAATCGCACCTTAGAAGAGTACCTACGAAAAGTAGTAAGCACCCATCAGAGGGATTGGGACGAGCACATCCCCAAATTTTTGATGGCATATAGGTCAGCTGTACACGACTCAACATCGAGAACGCCAGCCAAAATTATCTTCGGGACTGAATTAAAACTATCTGGTGATTTGGAATTTGGTGTTAAGCCAACTGTAGAAGAAGGAGCTATTACGTCCCAGGAGAAGGAGGACTTAAACGAACTGCATGAGTTCGTGCGCAATAGAATCAAGATGGTCAGTGACAAGATGAAGGCTAGGTATGACCGCGCAGCAAACTCGGAGGGATTTATGGAAGGACAATTGGTTTTACTGTATAACCCACAACGGAAGAAAGGATTGTCCCCAAAATTACAGACTCACTGGGATGGCCCGTATAAAGTGATTAAGAGAGTGAATGACGTTGTATACCGGATACAGAAGCACAATAGCCCAAGGTCGAAAATGAAGATAGTACATCTCGAACGATTGGCGCACTATGGAAGAGGTGATTGTATGCCTATTCGGGTCGAACAGGCTGAAGTGGGCGGCAGTGTTACAAAGATTAGAAATAGATTTAAATAAAACGACAATGTGGCTATATGTACTTGGCTGCACTGCCAATTAATCTATAGTTGTCAAAATGTTACAAACCTGGTCAACACTATATAGATAATATTCAAATTAACGGAAATGGAATACTCCAGAATATACAAGATCATTCAAGGCTGTGCCAATAAGACTAAACCACAACAACAACAAACCTAGCAATATAAATGCTAAGAGATGTTATTCTTAATGATCTTGTATGCAAGTATTCGCTGCTAATAAAGCTAAACAGATTCACAAGTATACACAGCCATATACACCTAGAAGAAACAAAACCACACACTCATTCATACAACCACTCATAGTTACCATAGGCAAAACACACAGAACACTCATACATTCAACCACACATAGTTACCATAAGCAAACCAAACAAGTCAGCATTGTCATACAAACACACACATGTCAAGTAAAATACAACCACCATGCCAGAACTTTCGCAAGGTTACCAGACGTCGTCATTTTCGCTATATAAAGGCGCTGCCAGAGCTCAGCGAGAGTCAGTGTGATTTCAAACACAGACGTGTAAACATCGCTAAGTGTGGAGTAGTACAAATACTAGTGTAAATAAAGTAATAAATAAAGTGTTGCCGCATTATATTCTCAAATTAATTTGTCCGTGTTTTAATTTGATGCAATAAAACGAATCCTTGAAGGATAAATAATAAAACCGTTTTTACGAAAAGGTCTAAAAACTTAACAATATATATATATATATATATATATATATATATATATATATAAGCGGATGCATTTGTTAAAATAGAATTGATTTTGTATTAGAAATAAGTTATTAAAGAATTCAAAGAAAATCATAGTAACTAGTTTTTTTTATTCATATAAAATAATAACCCTTTCCATAAATTCTATTACGTTTTTGTACACTAAAGCTAAAACATTTAGGTTTTCTGTAAAATATAATAAAATATAATAAAAAATTTATTTTGGTAAAATCAAGTGAGTTAGAGATTTGAATAAAATATTTAAACCTTTTTAAAAATGTTTATATAGAAAAAAATTTAATTATTATTAGTAATATTTTGTTTATTTTAATATTTTGCATTTACTTATTTATTTTTTGTAATATATCTTTTTTAATATTTTGTTTACAATTGCTTTTGTATTTTTATTTATTTTAAAATATCTGCACTTTTCTTTGCTTAGAACTATGTACCTTTTTCTATAGCCCAAAAGCAGTGCTTTCGAAGGAGGACCAATAATTAAAAGTCTAATAATTGCTGTTTATAGTGGAAACAATCATCACTTTACCATTCTAGGGTTGAGCGTTTGCAGAAGTCAATAATAAATGATTTTATACCATTTCGTTCTGGTTCTGTCTTAAAGATATTTTGAATTATTAAAATATGTTTCTTACTTGCATCCATTAGTTTGTCTGATGGTACATTTAAATTTCCAAAATCTGGCAGAGACTGATAATTCTTAAAAAAATACAAAAAGCTAGCTTGGAGCGGTTAAAATTTCATCCATGTTCCTAAGCTTATTACAGCATTTTTTACTTTGCAATTTTTGAATAATTTTAGATGCAACATACTCAACGAAGTATCTCATGGAAACCAGTTCAAAATTTATATTCTC
>OY776281.1:3843178-3865678 GCA_963675445.1 Linnaemya vulpina | reverse complement strand
AAAATATTAATTGAGATATTTTTTAGAAAAATATATGAAACATTTTATAATATTTTCTATGGAAAAAATTTCAGTGTGTGCATACTAAACATTGTAGACAATTAAAATTTATGTACATTTGGAAAAAACAAAAAAAAAGAACAGTTTTCTTCAATATGCAATGCTATGAAAGAACTATTATAAATAAAAAACAGCCATACTTATATATTTATGTACATATATACAAACATACACAACACATAGTGTAAGAAATATATTAAGTTACTCAAAAATTGTGCTTGCAAAAAACATGAGAAAGAGAATAAATAAGTTATTGGATTTCGAAGTAAAAAATCTTTGAAGTTTAGTAATATACCTATGGCGTGCAACATCTTTATATTATAGAGTCTTTGCTTCCGCCTTTATTTTTTTATCCAAATGAATGAGCTTTCAAAGTTACGGTCGTATATATAAAGATTTTTGTGTAATCTTGTTCAGGCATTAGACATTTTCCCCGTCAAATTTGCCCCAAAGCGAATAAAAAAATCGTAAACCTTTAAAATGTCGTCTGGATCTTTTACACATCTTTACTCAGCATTTCCCGCCCGATATTAAATTGTTTTATTTTTTCTTACTTGCATTCATCATGTAAAGCAAAAGAAAATTACACACGCACATAAATATTGTAGCTCAATCATTAACAATGTTTTGAAATGAAAATATAATTTTCTAGAGCTGTGCCGAACTTCATCAAACGCTCGTTTTTGACAACAACCTCTAATCAAACCTATTTAAATTACACGGGTTTGATTAGAGGTTGTTGTCAAAAGCGAGCGTTTGAGAGCGTTTGATGAAGTTCGGCAAAGCTCCATAGTTTTCTGTAAAGATCTTCAAACAAGTTTGCATGTGTTTCTTGCTTATGTTTTTTTCCACCATGACTTCAGTACCTTAAAGCTGGATTAACCCATAGTTTCAGAACGATATTGACGTTCGACAACATTTCTAGTTTTTTGAGAGTATGCTTTGAAGCGATTCACCCACTTCGCGCATTTGTTCTGCAACATCAAGGCTACCATATGAAATAATTTTGTAAACTATGTGTGTGAGTTTTACAATTGGGCAATACCACTATTTATTTAATATTATTTATAACAATATTCACCAGTTATATATTTTTTAATACAAAACAAATGCTCCGTATTTTATTATATACACAAACAATACGAAACAAGTGTGTTGTTATACATACAAAAGTATAAAACAAGTTCTGTTTTTTTCTATACATATATTTTTGTAATATGCTGTGGCATTTCAGTTCTACTTCACTTAAGAAATTAAACTTTCTGGCAGCGCAGTTGCAATGTTTGGGAACGTGAATTAAAATTAAACCAATTCAGGTTCCGAAACACGTTACTCTCTTTCGCTCTCTCACTCTCTAAAACAGAAACGTCAAACTACGTATAAAAAAAAGTGTTTCCGAACGTGAAATTCGTTCTGAAACCATGGGTGAATCCAGCTTAAGTTAAATTTGATGAAACCAACTTTTAAACATGTTCGTTGACCAACGATCCAACGCGTTGGCTTCTGCTTTTTTCTTCGTTTTTATCCTTAACGCCGGCACTGATAAAGATCTTAAAATTTTATTTCGTGATTTGTTCTACATGCATCTTCTTATAGTGTTTATGGTTTTTCATCAAGAAGTAATTTTTATTATTTTAATAAGGAAAACCTTACTAAAAAATTAAAAAGAAAACTTATGGATTTTTTAGGTCATCTTCTTATTTTGTTCAAAAGGGTTTCTTCTTGATTTTATTAGGTTTTCGTTTTGTTTTTTTTTGTTTCAAAGAGATTTTCTACTTGTTTTTGTGTTTTTTTTAATAATACTTCTTGAGTATATTTGATATTATTGATTTTTAATTAATATATTTACTTATAAGTATTTATTAGAATATAATATAAAATATAATATATATATATATATATATATATATATATAGGTATATATATATATATATATATATATATATATATGTATATATATATAGGTATATATATATATATATATATATATATATATAGGTATATATATATATATATATATATATATATACATATAAATATATATATATATATATATATATATATATAGGTATATATATATATATATATATATATATATATATATATGTATGTATATATATATATATATATATATATATACATATAAATATATATATATATATATATATATATATATATGTATATATATATATATATATAGGTATATATATATATATATATATATATATATATATATATATATGTATATATATATATATATATATATATATATATATATAATAGTAATAATAATGAAAATTCTATAGAAACTAATTCAGTATTCAGTATGTAAAAATATAATACAAAGTTTTTAAGGTAACTTAATATAATTATAAAAAGGAAATGTCAAAATTTTTAATCCTTACAAGTTCATAACCTGAGAAATCATTGTATCATAGCATTTTGAATCTTATCAATAGTTTTCCTCGTTTCCCTCCAAAAAAAATTACGTGAAATGCAAATCTGCTCTTATGATCCAAATGTTTATCTTTGAGAGAGAAAGATAAATGTATAAAGATGTTCATATGTACATATATTACTGAGGAAGGAATTTTCAATGTTCATACCGTTATGCAAACCTTTAAAATATTCGTCCGGAGTAGTAAAAATATCATCGAAGTTTTCTTTTTCAACATTAGTCCAACGAGAAAATAATTTTCCTTTTGGATTTCTCTTTCCGTCTTTCGGTTTCCATATGTATTATATTTCACGCTTCGTTGCGTTTTGCCAAATATGTAGATGCCATTATTTATCAATTAGATTTAATTAATTTAAATCATGAATTTCCTTATTTTTAAGCAAAAGTATTTTTTATTACGTTGTCCTCTTCTTGACCTATCACTTATTCACCTTAAACTAAAAGTTTGATTTAAAGTGCATATAGTTAGAGCTGATTACCGTAACAATTATACAAACACGCAAAAAAAATTATAACAGTAAAAACAACAACATCATAAAAAATTTTGATGATTTTGTTGATTTGTATGCATTCATGAAATAACAAGCCAACTAATATAATCAAGAAGATGTTCTTATTAAAAAAATTAATAATATGATTTATACGTGATCAAGTACAAATCTAATGAAATCAAAAAAAGACTTAGTTAAAAAAACCGTAAACAGTGGTGATAAACACAATATACACATGAGCACTGAAGATGAAAGTGTAGCGACTTTCGAAAACAGCTGTTCTGCTCTGCTGTGTAAGTTAAATAAAACTGACGTTGACTTCCTTTGTGCCTAGGAATATTTATCATCATGTCTCTCTGAGATTTTAACTAAGTTGGAACAATTTAGCCTATACAAATATTAATATAGTATTAAGCACGCTTAATGAAATCAATTAGAAGTACTTTTTGGAAAAATTAACAAGACAACCCAATGAAATTAACAAGAAATTCTTGATGTATGTAATTTATAGGAAAACCTAATAGGATCAAAAAGATTTGCTCTATGGTTTGATTTATTTTTTTGGTGTCAAAAATAACGTAATTTTAGTAAAAAAATGGTAAACAATAAGATTTCTTCTTGATTTCTTGTGTTTTACTTAATGAAAAAATTTAAATTATTTAGCACATGGCAATAATAAGAAATCTCTCTCTGCTGGAATATCCCTCATCCAAAAAACGTTTCATAGAGAAAATCTTCCTGAATCTAGTAGGCAATACTAGAATATGGGGTCCTCGGTATCACGTGCATTCTAAAAAAAATTAATCTGTTCAAGTTTAGTTTTTGTTATTCTGTCTTTGTGGTTTAGAATGGCACCCTTATACGTGATTGCCATGTTATGCAAAACGCGTTGCTCTTGTTATATTGCCCTCTTTGAAATGCCGTGAAGGTATGTTAAATGTGGCTTTCTTATAAATCTACTAAATGAAAATCTGGATTTTGAGTTTCTTCTTAATAAGACATACATTACTGTACCATTGCAACTAACTAGGAATTATAATTTGCTTAATATTAAATATGATATCTCTGACCTCTCCACAGAATTTCTAACCAGCTCAACTTGCTGTACCCCTATACTGACATATATATATATATATATATATATATATATATAAATATATATATATATATATATATATATATATATATATATATATAAATATATATATATATATATATATATATATATATATCTACATAAATATTTTATATACCTCTGTGCTTGTTTTTATTTTGTTTAATCAGCCTATGAAAAAATTCCTACAGGCCATTGAAAATATTGAGATACGTATATAAAACTAATTATTCAAGTGATTAATGACATTTCTTTTAATGGTGTCAGGATGGGATGAATAATCAATTAAGTCGTAAAGGTTGTTGAATTCTGCACACATTCAACGAAATGGATCAGAGTTACCATAATTAGTGCGAAAATATTGTAGCTTGAGGGGCATGTAATATCTTGTCGGGCGTTGTGGAATTATAAATTCTATTTTACCCAGCAGTACGTCGGAAACAGTAATACCGTTGGTTAAGTTTAAAATAAATGAAACATTCATACATTTTATTCTAGATTTTAATGTAGGGAGCTTGATAAGAGAGAGCGACTTTCATATGATGGAAGATTTGCATTTGTATTCCAGGGCAGACTTCTAAGACAAAATATCAAAAATTGTTTTTGAACAGATTCAATTTTCTTAGTATGAACTTCATATTGCGGATCCCAGACCATACATCCATATTCCAAAATATAATTGCTTTATAACATACGAATCGTCAAACTCCTTTCCCCAACGTTTAATAAAACCAAGAACTCCTTTAGCTTTATTTATAATCTAGGAGATGTGAGGGTTGAAAGTTAGCTTAGTGTCCAGTAGATCAAGAAATAAATCGACTTTTTCAACTGCATAGTCGTTAATTCTGTAGGTACACTGTATGGATAATCCTCTTTGAAACGACATGTATTTACACTTCTTTAAGTTTAACTCCATTAAATTTAGATTGCATAATCGGTTGAGGTTACTCAAATCCGTTTGGAGTAATGAGGACACATTAGAATTATTAAAGCTAAGGAAAAGCTTTACATCAACAGCGTACATTAGTATGTTTGAATGGTGAATACAGGTCGGTAGATCATTAATGAATATGAGGAACAATAAAGGACCCAAGTGGCTACCTTGTGGAACTACAGACTTACGATTTCTAAACAAAACACATTGATGTCTGTCCTTAAGATATGTCGATATCCATTTCAGGAAAACCGAAGAAAAGCCAACTAATTCCAATTTAGACATAAGAAGGTCATGATTTACTTTATCAAATGCCTTGCTAAAGTCTATATAAATAGTGTCGATTTGGTAACCTGAACAGAACGAATCTATTACATAAGATGTAAATTCTAGAAGATTAGTAGCAGTAGAGCGTCCTTTTCTAAATCCATGTTGGAGCGCTGACAAATAAGAAGATAAATGATGTGATAGATGGTCTGTTATAATTTTCTCGAAAAGTTTCGGGATAACACTTAATTTAGCAATACATCTGTAGTTTCCGGACTTAAACAACGGCATAATAAATGATGCTTTCCAATATGTAGGAAAATAGCCAGCCGATAGCGATATATTAAATAAGTATGTTAAAGGCATAACTAATGGATATAAACACCGTTGCAGGAACTTTTTAATTTTCTAATAGCGCTTATAGCTGTTGTTGCATGTACTTTAGGAGAACTAATGTGTGTAGCTTATAATGTGTATTTTAATATAAATATAGATTTTAACCTTTTATAAAGAAAAATTCGTATTTTTCGAGATATTAGAGAACAACAATAGTATGATTAAAGATATGCAAAAAAAAAATTTAATAATAAAATTAGAATATTTGCTATATTCCCATCAATGTAAACTATTCTTTTTAGGTGATTTTATTCTACATGATAAGAGCTCTTTTTATACATTTTTAATGGTTTCCAATAAAAAAATTAATATTGAATTTTTGAGATAGTGGCACCGTCTCGACTAAAACAGCAGCAAAATTAAAGAACCACTCAGCACAAAACTCTAGTTTTAAGCTCAGAAGCTAAATGCGCTCAGAACACTAAGAATGCGTGAGTGTATATTTGTCCCACATTTCATCGCGATTAATTATTCGAACATAAACGTGAACGTTTTCGAGTTTATTTTTTGTGCTGTTGAAAATTTTTTGTTTATGGGAAATATACTCGTATTACTTAAAACATTGGTATTTCAATTTCAAAATCATTAGTAGGTATATAATATATGAATAAACATGCAGATATACAACATATTCAGTTAATATACAACATAAATTAATAATTATTTTAATACGCTCGTGGTCGGGTAATGTGTTTGGGTAAGAGTGGCTTAAAATCGGCTTGTCATTTGGCTGTGTAGGTTCGAATTCCAAGCTTCACAACATGGTATTGATAGTTTTTAAATTTTTCAAACCCATCAGTAGC
This sequence comes from Linnaemya vulpina, assembly GCA_963675445.1. Lineage (NCBI taxonomy): Eukaryota > Metazoa > Arthropoda > Insecta > Diptera > Tachinidae > Linnaemya > Linnaemya vulpina. The sequence continues at coordinate 3,859,155 of OY776281.1, read as the reverse complement.
TTAAAGTCTTCACTTTACCGCTAAAGTGTGACAGTAATATCAATGTCTCCATACCATTTTACCATATTTTGGTTTTTCTTTGTTAAATTGGAATACATTTTAATTATTCCAAACAAAAACTATTTATATATTAAAATAACATAGCCAGGTAATTTTTTATGATATGGCTCGTTTACTATATCGTTACTATAGTGTTTTGAACTTCATCATAAATATCTTTGAAACTAAGTGCTCAAAGTATTTTACACCTTCCTTGATGTTAAGATAAGACTTGAAGTAAAACATCACCGAAAATCGATAACATTTGACTTGAGATTCGAAAACTTGTAGTGGTATACAACAGAGAACGAGATAGTGTACATTTTTATCCTTTGTGTACACAAGTTTACATCAACGACAATGAAAAATGAAAAGACATTGAAAAATGTATACATGCCACACTATATACACAAATACATCTTGAGTGTACAGGACTGTGCATTGAAGACCTTGAAAATATTGAATTGACTTTATGTATGTATACACATTTGCGGTAATGATAACATTATATTTGTTTTTGCATCTTTATAAAATTAATGGATGTATGCGCCGTAGAGAATATTAGTTTTTGCTTCTTCATAAAATTAGTGTGTGTGTGCCCAGTAGAGAGAAATAACCCACTTGTTCGCGGATACATTACATAAGTCATTAGTTCATTATGCACAGAGCAATGACCTGTACTAACTCGGCAATACCTACGCAGTGCGTTTGAGTGACGAATTCAACATGGGCATGTCATTCGAAGTATTCTGTTGACGAAAACAGTGACGAATATTCATCATAGCTTTCATTCACAAAAAAACCAGGATGAAAAGAACACTGAAGCCGGGCGAAATACAACGTTGCTGTTAAATAATGAACGTTTTCGTTATTGTTGGATAATGAACTACTTCGTAAATGCTCAGTTATGATATATTAAAAATGTGTTTAATGATTTATGGTTTTATATAATATTGTATATTTTTAATTCACAGCGTCTTATAAAACTAACATTAAAAATAGAACAAAAACTTTAATTCATATAGAAACAACAAAAAAAAACATATTATAGAAGAAATCTTAGCTTTTCTCTGCAGCTAAATGTTTTTAAAGATGCACCTTTTCTGGATTTTCACGGCTTTTCGAATGTGTTCTTCCGCTGGCCCAACACTGTTAATATTGGTCATTGAGACCGCTTCTGAAATGGTTAAAATTTTATTGTCAAAATATTAAGTGTTTTTTACCTGAAAGTACTGAAACAAATTTTTTGTGTTCCTTAAAACTCTTCTAGGCCATAATGACATCGTCACCCAAAATACATCTTAAATTCTTTTGCACACCGGCAGGTTCAAGTATGCACCTTATTGCTTTAATCTAAAAAATATATGTAATTGGAAACATTACTCATATTTACTTTAATATTTAAAGAACAAGTATTCTTAAAATTGTTTCATTCTCGTTACCTTTATTTTATAAAAACAGACTACTGATTTATTTAAAAATTCACTTTTCTCCGCGAAAAGCTAAACAAACGCTATTTTTTATTTAACAATTTTCAACTTCACTCTCGTTGATCAAAACACAGAATAACAATTTATCAACTCCCGAATGATGCATGAATAAGGTTATCGTTGAGCGACAAGAACAAATAACACTGCTGTGCAAAAAAATAACTTTTTGTCGAGCCTTTAAATAAAACTATGTGCACTATATGGATTTTGATGCGCTAAGCTCGAATCCATTTTCGGTTTTTTTCCATCAGATCCAGATTTTTTTTTTATGAGCGTGGCAATTTTTGCCCCTAAATTAGCCAGGTACGTAGACATATTTCACCCTAACTCGGGAACGAGTCCTCCGATTTTAAAACGTAAAACACCAGGAGATGTGTAACAAAATTTTAGTCAAATACAGTTTTTCTTTATCTCTTATCGTTTTGGAAATATTCAGATATTAATCGAGAAAAAAATTTGTTTTCGTGCAAAATTCTTAATTTTTTTCAGATTAAAAATGAAATTTTAAAAAATTTAAAGATAATATTCAACACTTTGCACCTCTATCTAATAGTTACAGATCTTAGAAATAAAAAAAAACTATAAGCCATAAAAATCGGTTATAAAATTTAGATTTCGTTTTCAATTTACCGCAGGTACCCAATGTTGTAATGCTACCAACCTTTCATATGCGTGACGATAACATTTCTTTGGGTGAACAGGTAAACAAACTAAAGTACAACGGTATTTTGCATGGATCTTGGATTTAAAAGTTATAATATAGTATTTTTCACTAACCTGTAATTCTAAATCGAGAAAATTAAGAGTAGATTCCAATATTTATTGTAGCAGTGTATGTGGAAATTAATGGACAATAAGTGAGTCAATTTTAATTTGATATCTAGGGTGTACATTGTGCTGAAGTTGTACATTGCATTTTCTTGTACACTCTTTCCTTCTCTGGTATACAACATTACCGCCACTTACATTACCTACCTAATGCATCTTAGTGATGTGCGAATATTCATATTCGTCATTTAGAGGAATACATATATGTGTATAAATGCGTTGAGTTTAAAAGAAATTTTAAATATTAAATGGTGACACTGCTTAGTGTTTTCTGAAATTTATTTAGCAAAAAGCATATCAATCCAATTCTGCAGTTGGAGTAATTTAGGCAGCCGAATCCAAAAATAGAAAAAAATTTGCAGTTATATCGGAGTAAGGAAATTGTGGTCGAAGAGATACTACACAAACATATACGAAGAAGATGTATTAGGTATTGGACGAAAATTCCTTTAAAAATAGTATTTCACTAAAGCGATTACTAGTGATTGTGGAAAAATATAGATGCGTACATATGGTGATCCGGGGAGAGTAGAAAAATCTATATGTATGAAATAAAGTTTTAGAATCCCTAAATTGGGATTTTGTACCTTTAGAGTGGCAACAGCGAGGTTACTAAAATTTTATATTGGTTTTCTTGGGAGTACAGTAAAGGGACTACCCCAAACACGAAACTTATATTTATTTTTACTCTTACACCAAGTTGAGATTTGCAACGAAAAGTAAACTTTTCAGATGGAAAAACGGATACCATTCTAACATCGTAATCCTTACTTTTCCTATTTTTAAATTTTATTTATATTTGTATGCCTTAGAAACAATCATTTACTGTATATTTGGTCACATGCTAACATTACCGCCATTCGTGAGCCTATACTACGAACTTTAAGTGCTTTAAGTAATATGCATAATTCTATTAGTATATATTTTTTAGTGCTTGTGTGGATTTTAGATCTTTATTAGACAATAAAAACTTGTTAAATATATTTCAGTTTATATGCAATAAATTGTAGTCCATCGGTTTAAGTAAATAACAAAATAAACTATAACTTAATTTAATGCGGGATTTTTTTTAAGATTCATTTGCATCTTTTAACGTACAAACTACAGATAAATTTCGGAATAACGGTTGACAGCCTATTCGCTATAGTAAACCATGTTTTATATAGAAAAGTTTTTTTGCATTCATTTTTATTTGGTGTAGTGGTCTTCGAGAATACTGGAGTTATTTTGTTGAATGCGATGCTCAATATATTAGAAACTATGTGCATACATGAATATTTAGTTATAAGAATAGTACAATTTATTTTGAATTCTTGAATCGTTTTTTGTTTGTTAGGACTGGCACTCATGGTGTCGGGTTGAAGAAAAATATAAAGACAGAGAAATCTTTGTAGAAATTCAAAATTTTCTTTCGTCGTTGAATTTTCGCTTTTTTTTTGCACGTGATAGTATCGATGCAGAATTTTCCTTAAAACTACGATTTTTTGCAGTAGACGGAAATTCAACCCTCAAGTTTGCCTGTAGTGGAGCTTTAAATATTTTCAGTTTCTAAAAAATCATAAGCTAGTGCACAAATATTAATTAATATTGTTGTCCCCGTTTAGCAGCACCAAAGCATAAAGATAGATAGATTGCCAGTCAGCCAACAGTCTTTGTGTCATGTTTTATAGCCCGTTTAGAAATATAAACGTATGATTTGTTAACATTTTATTACTGTTATAGATATTTTGTAGACTGTTTGCAATTCAATTGACATAGTATATACCAATTAATGATATTACCATCGTCGTGAGTGAGTATAAATACAGATAATTATTATGGTTAGACAGTATACAGACCAGACATACTGACAGGACATGCACACACATTTCGGCTCAAATTGAATTTCGCTTCAGAAGTATAAAAAATTTGTTTTGGCAACAAAGCAAAAGAACAAGAATCTTAATTTGTTTGCTGTTCATCAGACCGACCGACAAAAAAAGTACTACATATGCATTATTTGTGGGAATCGTCCATTCTAATTTCAATATGCAATTTTGTGATCTTAATATAAACCAACAATAATTTATTTCATTCGTTGGTTGGAGTTTTTATTTAATAATATTATATATATATATATATATATATATATATATATATATATATATGTATATATATTTACATATCGTCACAGAAAATACAAAAATCCCTTTCCAACATTTTTAACCTTTTTTACAGGTGAAGCAGAATACTTATTTGAATTGAAATATACCTCGACCTTTTTACTTGTTTTCGAAGATTTTTATATATTTTAAACAAGTTTTACCCTTCTCCTTTAAAACTTTTAAAATATTAGGTAAGGCTTTTTACATTTTCTGTGACGATATATTCATATATTTATATACATTTATATTTTGTAGAAGCAATTTGAAATGAAAATTTCAAACTGTCCTTTTTTAATTTTTTTTAAATCTATGTATGTATGGATGTGTAGCAAAGCAGACGTGTTTATTGAACTCTCCGTATCTTACCACTAAAAAAAAAGAAACATAATTGGTATTTTTGTAGTAATTTAAGGTAATTTCAAACTGAATCTTGATTTTTTTGTTTCAGTTAAAAAGTCCAATTTTATTGTATTAACCCCTTAAAATCTCTGGGTGGTACAATAAACTATTTACACTTATCTTGCTTGGCGATTTTTGCTTTTAAATTCGACTTTTTGTTAAAGATTAAAGAAAAATTTAGCTTTTTGTCTACCACAAGTGGTCGAATTTTTTACACGACTACGCCCAGCAGGATAAGGGTGACTGTTTTAAGCAAAAATATATATAATTATTGAGAGAAATATCTTCTGTATATCATAGTTAAGCTATTAACATAAGCAGCCAAATTGAGTGAAAGTTTTCTAAACTACTTTCACACTAATAATACAATTTTCCGATAATATCTGTTCAATACGCATAAATACTAAGCTATTACAAATCATCCTCCTTCAATGGCATGGCAACAAACAAAGTAATAAAGAAAATAACTAAATTTCACAATATCGCTTTCTCTCCATAGTTGGATCACAAGGCGTGGGATGAATGGGGGACCGCCTGATTGCCGGTCCTTAAACATCACAAAATCATTTATATGTACATTATTAATGGAATAGATCCTGGAATCCTGAATTGCACAAAAAAGGATTTTGAACTCTTCCAGGAGGAAGGACTTAGTCTCTAACGCAGCTGAAACTCAGAAAACCTTTTAGGCCATTATTACAATTTGATGTTATCTTAAAGTGAGATTTTATCGGTCGGATTATCATTATTACAACTTTCCTTTAACCTATATGTGAACGATAAATTAAGGGCAAGTTCGACTTTGCGATAACTTTTACCAGGAGAATTTATGTTTTTATTACCATATTTTCCAATTTTTTATTATGGTACCACCAAATATACATTTAATTTTACCGGCAAGTTGTAATAATGGAAAATTGCTGCCGGCGACTTTATCTCCCTGTTATGCTAATGTTGCCACTTACTACCATCAACTTTGTCGCCAAGTCTAATAATGGCTCTTAGAATGTTAAGAAATATTGAAAAGATTCAAATGTTTTTTAAAGTGCTTAATAACATTTCAAAAGCAAAGAACTATCTATGTTACAGCTGTGATCTCCCATTATTTTTCATTTCACTGTTCCGAAATTGCTATTTGGCATCACTTAAGATATATTATTTAAAGAAAATATTTTTGTTGGTTTATTTTTATTGACCACAATAGTTTATTGTAAAATTAATGAAGCTTGTGATCGTATTTTATAAAATGTTATTTAGTCTAATTTTTATTCTATATTTCGTCAACAGCTTGTTAACATCAGAGTTACTATATCAATGGACGTTGTGATCTTATATATTGTGCATTAGTGTCCACGGACGTTCTGACATCTAACCCTATTAACTTACATTTGTAGCTTTATTAGACTGTATATGAGCCAGACATATTATTTGAATTTTTTAACTCCAAAGGGGTTAACATGTTTCTTAGCTTCTTTGGGCCTATTATAAGTCCTTGTAGATTCTGTTAAGTGAAGGTTAAGAGTAAATACAAAGAACAACATAAGGCTTATAATGTTGCGGTTGTAGGCTTGGTGCCTTTTGATAGTAATTATCGTTCTTTATTTTGTTTTTATTTGCTGTGTATTTTGAAATAATTGTCTTAGCAACGCCGCCGCCGCCGCCACCACCACCATCATCATCACCGATATCATCATTTGGTTTCGTTTTGGTCTAAAAAAGTTTTTGATAATACTAACTGCTAAAGAATTGCTGTTTGATCTGAAGGGGAAACTACAAATAATCATGCAGATATACACATGCATGAGAGCCAATATACACCCTGTAGGAACTGTCAGCAGTAAATTAGTCAGTGCTGAGTCACTACTGACATTGTAATCTGTCAGCACTTACAATGTGTCTTGTTTTTTTCATTCAACACCTGCGTGTCATTAACAGGGCACTAGTTAAAAACTTCTTATTCGGTAGTCCCTTTGGATAACGCCAGCAGACATTATATAGTACTGATTTCATCTTTCTTCCATTTAGGAACATGTTTATATAGATATTGAAATTTCATCGTGTATCATCTAAGAATATGTTATCATCTCTGAATCAATTAAAAGCCAATTCACTGAATTTTGAAAGAGTTGTTATCTTTTGTTTTTAGTCTTGTTGCTTCTTCCGTGTTTTAATTGAAAAAAAATTTTTATTATATTTTCTTTAATTTCAATTATGACCAACTATTTCTTCCTGCAAAGAAAATTGCACATGCTGCAAAACAAAACAAAACAAAAGGAAGCATATAACAAAGCCTTTCGATTCACGGCGGCAAAGTAAATCGTGTACCTACTAATATTATTGACCTGCATATAATGAATGTGTACAAAGTGTTGACTTGTTTCCACTTGAACCCGAACTCTCTTGAGGTAAATTTAAAGCCCACAAACACAATCAAATTTAAATATAGTACATGCATTCTCCTACTTAATCAACGCACACTTTCAACATTACATGATCAAAATATCCTCGATGAGGTGTGATTGTTGTGGGCGAATTTCGAATTGCAGTCCAGAGATTTCTGTATGGAAATAAGTGACCAGTAATTATTGAAACTAGCCAGTTTGTATATATACACACATATATATATATATATATATATATATATATATTTTTTTTTTTCTTTTTTCCTTTCAGCTGTGTGCGTGTTTGTAATTTCTTCGCCCACTAATATTGTTTCATCACGATGTACAGACGAACTGATCACGTTTGTTTGAACATCTTAGGCTGGTTGACTAACCAAGTCTGTGCGTCAATAGCGGAAGTTGTTGAGACGCTTTTCATTCATAATTAAAATATTTATTTTTTGCTTTCATTCTTTAATTCACACACAGCAACATTTAATTTTTATTCTTTTATTTGATTATATACTCTTACATAATTACAAAAGAAAAAGGAAGAAAGTCTGCAGAAAAAATAATTAAGTTAATTATAATTATAAGGCGAATAAAACGCAAAATCGAAAACAAAATTTAAAAACTGTGTTTAAATATAAATACTTTCGTAGCCATTAAGTTTTTGCTTTACGTAAAAATAAAGCTGCTAAGAATTAAGAACCAAACAAGCAGATTAATGATAATAAACACATCGAAGGCTTGATTTTCGAGAAGATAGAGGAAGGTCTGATATAATTCAAGTAACCTCATTAGTTATGTATTTTCTATTTGCATATGTCACACGTGAGCAATTTATTTTGCAAATACGGCGGCATTTGATGTGAAAATTACAAGAGGTATGTTCAAAAATTTGAACTAAAATTTCGCGAACATTAAAACATTTTCAGAAATCGGGAAGTTTTTGATTTTACACACTTGCGAAAATCGAGTTATCAGATCTCGATGTTTTAAATTCCTAGAGAGCTTCCGTGACTACTTCGGAGAGGTTATCACTATATATATATATATATATATATATATATATATATCAAACCAGTTAAATTTGGATTACGATTAGTAATCAATTAGATTAAATTTTAAAAAGAATGGTATTGATTACATAATTCTCTTTTTAACCATTCCTGATTATTAATTAATTATGATTACAAATAATCCAAAAATAATAAAGATTAGTTAGGATTACGAGAAAATAATCAAAAGTAATAAAAAAAATAGTTGACTACTTTCAAGGATTATTTTTGATTACACTGCTCTGCAAAAAATAACTTTTTGTCGCGCCTTTAAATAAAACTATGTGCACTATGTGGATTTTGATGCGCTAAACTCGAATCCATTTTCGGTTCTTTCCATAAGGTCCAGATTTTTTTTATGGGCGTGGAAATTTTTTGCCCCTAAATTAGCCAGGTACGTAGACATACTTCACCCTAACTCGGGAACGAATCATCCGATTTTAAAAAGTAAAACAGCGGAAGATGTGTAACAAAATTGTTTTTATGTGATTTTTATTTTAATGAACATTTTATTTTTGCTATATTAATATTTATATAGGATAATTGTTCTAATTTAGTTAAAATCTCAGAAAGACATGATGATAAATATTCCTAGGCACAAAGGAAAGTCAACATCAGTTTTATTCAACTTACACAGCAGAGCAAATAAAAACTGACTCACTTATTGTCCATCATTTCCACATATACTGCTGCGATAAATATTAGAATCTACTCCAATTTTCTCCATTTAGAATTACAGGTTAGCGAAAAATACTATATTATAACTTTTAAATCCAAGAACTATGCAAAGTACCGTTGTACTTTAGTTCCTTTACCTGTTCACCTAACGAAATGCTATCGTCACGCATATGAAAGGTTGGTAGCATTACAACATTGGGTACCTGCGGTTAATTGAAAATAAAATCTAAATTTTATATCCGATTTTTATGCTTTACACCTTTTTTTATTTCTTAGATCTGTACCTATTCGATAAAGGTGCAAAGTGTTGAATATTAGCTTTAAATTTTTTTTTTTTAATTTCATTTTTAATCTGAAAAAAATAAAGAATTTTGCACGAAAAAAAATTTTTTTCTCGATTAATATCTGAATATTTCCAAAACGATAAGAGATAAAGAAAAACTGTATTTGAATAAAATAGAAACACATCTTCTGGTGTTTTACTTTTTAAAATCGGATGACTCGTTCCCGAGTTAGGGTGAAGTATGACTACGTACCTGGCTAATTTAGGGGCAAAAAATTGCCACGTCCATAAAAAAAATCTGGACCTGATGGAAAAAACCGAAACGGATTCGAGTTTAGCGAATCAAAATCCATATAGTCCACATAGTTTTATTCAAAGGCGGATTTGGCTGCTGAGCAGTGTTATTTTCTATTACTTTTTAAACATTTATAATGCGCATCATTTCATAAATAAATTTTAAAATTAGATAGTTTTTGTATAGAAAATATAGGTATATTTACTTCAATAACAAAACAACCCATAATATTTTCCAAATTGTAATTATGTTATGTTTTAAATTTAAATAGACAAAACAACCCCTGAAGAAGTCAACAAACGATAGACGAAACGTTGGGTAAAAAATCTAATAAATTGTTTTATTAACATTGAATACGTTAAGCCGGATTAACTTAAAATAAATAAGAAAAGAAAAAATTCGTCATATATTGAAAAAAGGGAAAATATTTGGAAAAATAATAAAGAAAACAAATACATTAAATTCACAAAAAAAAGTTTTATAATTAACATATGTTTACAATTCGCCTTCATTACAACTAATTTTTCAAAAGAAAACATCAGACAATGATTGCCGCCTTGGACTGTTGTCGATCCCGACAAAAGAAAACAGTCCTTCAACTGGATCTCAAGACATTAAGGGCGTGTTAAAAAAAATAAATGCATCCTGATTATTAATTAGTTATGATTACAAATAATCCAAAAATAATTAAGATTACTTATGATTACGGGAAAATAATCAAAAACAATCAAAAGTAGTCAAATTAATTTTCGATTACTTTTTACTATTTTTATTATTTTTTCGTAATTGTCATTAGTCTTGAATATTTATATATATATATATATATATATATATATATATATATATATATATATTTATGTATACATATAAATATATAAATATATATCTATATATATATACATATATATATATATATATATATATATATATATATACATATATATATATATATATATATATATATATATATATATATATATGTATATATATATATATATATATATATATATATATATATATATTTATGTATACATATAAATATATAAATATATATATATATATATATATATATATATATAAATATGTACATGTGCTTATTATATATATATATATATATATATATATATATATATATATATATATTGTTACAAAGATTAGAAATAGATTTAAATAAAACGACAATGTGGCTATATGTACTTGGCAGCACTGCCAATTAATCTATAGTTGTCAAAATGTTACAACCCTGGTCAACACTATATAGATAATATTCAAATTAACGGAAATGGAATACTCCAGAATATACAAGATCATTCAAGGCTGTGCCAATAAGAGTAAACCACAACAACAACAAACCTAGCAACATAAATGCTAAGAGATGTTATTCTTAATGATCTTGTATGCAAGTATTCGCTGCTAATAAAGCTAAACAGATTCACAAGTATACATAGCCATATACACGTAGAAGAAACAAAACAACACACTCATCCATACAACCACTCATAGTTACCATAGGCAAAACACACAGAACACTCATACATTCAACCACACATAGTTACCATAAGCAAACCAAACAAGTCAGCATTGTCATGTATACAAACACACACATGTCAAGTAAAATACAACCACCATACCCAGAGCTTTCGCGAGGTTACCAGACGACGTCATTTTTGCTATATAAAGGTGCTGCCAGAGCTCAGCGAATCAGTGTGATTTCAAATATAGACGTGTTAACATCGCTAAGTCTTGAGTAGTACAAATACTCGTGTAAATAAAGTAACAAATAAAGTGTTGCCGCATTATATTTCTAAATTAATTTGTCCGTGTTTTAATTTGATGCAATAAAACGAATCCTTGAAGGATAAGTAATAAAACCGTTTTTACGAAAAGGTCTAAAAACGTAACAATTGGTGTCAGAAGTGGGATTGCAAAAATAATTAAAAGGACATTGCAATTTAAGGAAAAGAAAGGACATTATAAAATTAAAATAAATAATCATGAAATTTGATGAGCTAAAAGTTGAACAGCTGAAAAAGGAGCTCAGTAAGCTGGAATTGCCAACTAAGGGTAACAAGGCTGAACTGCAGAAGAGGCTGATAGATGAGTTTAAGAATCGCGGCATGGACATCGGGACATACGAGTTTGAGGACAAAGACGATGTGCAGGTATGCCCTCCTACCACGACCAGCAGCATGGACATAAATTCAATGTTCGCTGCGATGATGATCCAGATAAAAGGAATCAGTGATGCACAAAGTGAAATAAAGCAGAACTCTCAACAGATGCAGGAGCAGCCTGTAGCCGAAACTCAGCAGATGCAGGAAAAACTTGTAGCCGAAATACAGGAGTCAAATAAAGCCATGAACGAGACCCTGGTAGAGGTTTCTGAAGCCATTAACAGGAGGGTGGATTCTATTGAGAATAAATTCTCAGAGCTGGAACAGCATGCAAAGGAGGTCGAAGAGAAATTTCATACTCTAGAGGACAAAATGCATAACCTGGAGTGTAGCGGCGGGCCAGTACGAGCAGTTGCGGAGGTTTCTGCGCGAATAAAAGCGCCATGCTTCGACGGCAGCGTACCATTGGGCATCTTCAAATTCCAGTTCGAGACGGTTACTAGCAGAAATGGATGGGATGCTGAAGAAAAGGCCATAGAGTTGATCTTGTCCTTAAAGGGTACAGCCGCAGAGGTACTTGAGACTGTGCCAGTAAGCTGCAGAAACAACTATAATGAAATAATGGCAGCATTGCAGCGCAAGTATGGTGGTGAGCACAAGTGCAGCTCACATATCCAGGCGAGAGTCACCCGTTCCTGGACCATTTTAAAACTGAGGCTTTCGTTAACGGAATTCGCGACTCTGATGTTAAACTGGCGGTGTGCGCTACGCAGAAATCCACTTTCGCTGAAACTGTGTCATTTGCGCTGGCTCAAGAGACTGCCAGGATGGTTTTCAAGCCACAGATATGTAAAGTGCGGAATGTGGAGGTTTTGTCTGAGGAGGATAACAACCTAGTGGCTAGCGTTAAGGAGGCAATGCGACAACTGCTGGCAGAGAAGGCTATCAAAGAAAAGCCTAAGCGCTTTAACTGCGGAAAGATCGGTCATTTTCAGCGCAGCTGCAAAGCACAAAGGAAGAGAGGTAGATCTGTTTCGCCACCAAGAAACAGCAAACGGGTGAACCAAACAACATCACAAGAGTCCCCGTTAAACTAAAACGAGCTAGCACTAAGGGGCAAGAGCTAGCTCTCACAAACGAGGGCCCCACAATCTCCATATCAGTGATGCAGCAGAAAAATAGCAACCTCACTGCGTCCGGACACATCAACGGGGAAAAGCACGTACTTACCATAGACACAGGGGCATCGCAGTCAATAATAAGGCCCGATATAGTAAAAGGGAAATGCGAGCGGTTAAGCAATATACGGCTACGTACAGCTACTGGAGAGCCTGCCACTGTCTATGGTAAGATTGAAGTGAAGGTGACTATAGCCAACATCAACGTGAGACATGTGTTTAGTGTTGCCGATATTGTCGATGAGGTTATTATTGGAGCCGATTTTATGATTAATCATGGCATTAATCTACACATGAGACAACAGCTGATGATTTGGCGTAATGTGGAAATACCCCTTGATGTTGGATATGACAACAAATAGCAAGTAAAAAGAGTATTTGCTATTGAGAGTCAGACGTTACCGCCGCAGTCTGAAACAGTCATATGGGCGCGGATGAAGGAAGATTGTGAGGACAATCGGTTGTGGGTTGTAGAACCGGCAGATCTAAAGAGAGAGCTTATAACAGCGAAAGCTCTAGTGAAAACTAGTAAAGGAGGAATAGTCCCTATAAGAGTGCTTAACTTGTCAGACCATGAAAAAGTCATCAAAGAAAATTCCGATGTTGGTCAGTGTACTCCAGCAGAGGCAATAATAAACTGCGAGAAGAAGATAGAGCCTTCTAATTTGTCCGCAAAAGAACGTGAACAATTTGAGGAATACGTAGGGAAATGGGTAGCAGGTCTATCAGCGGCAGGTAAAAATAAAGCCAAACAGTTACTAAAAAGGCATGCCAGTATCTTCGCCATGGGAAGCCAAAGCCAGGGTAGAACTGCATTGGTTAAACATGAAATTAACACAGGCGAAGCTAGGCCGATTAAACAGCCACCCAGAAGCGTACCGCTAGCAAAGCGAGATAAAGTAAAAGAGCTTGTAAGTAAAATGGAGCGTGATGGCGTAATTGAGCCATCTTCTGGTCCTTGGAGTTCGCCTGTAGTCTTAGTTAAAAACAATGATGGCAGTACTAGATTCTGCGTAGACTACAGGAAGCTCAATGACATAACCAAGAAGGACAGTTATCCGCTCCCCAGGATCGATGACACTTTGGACACGCTAGCTGGTACCAAATAGTTCTCTACGCTGGACTTGCGAAGCGGATATTGGCAAGTGGAGATCGCAGAGGAAGACAAGGAGAAAACTGCCTTCAGTGTCGGCAACGGGTTATGGCAGTTCAAAGTCATGCCATTTGGTCTCTGCAATGCTCCGGCCACATTTGAACGTCTAATGGAGAAGGTACTGAAGAAGACATGCTTGGTATATCTCGATGACATAATCGTCATGGGGAAAACTTTTGATGAACACCTCAAAAACATGGCAGAAGTTCTTGAACGGATATCATCAGCTGCATTGAAACTCAGCTTGAAGAAATGTGCATTGTTCCAGAAGGAAGTAAAGTATTTGGGGCATCGTGTTACAGCAGACGGAATCTCAACAGATGAAGATAAAATAAAAGCAGTAAGGGACTGGCATCAACCTAAAAATCTTCATGAATTGCGAAGCTTTTTGGGCCTTTGCACATACTACAGACGTTGTGTGCCAAATTTTGCCAGTGTAGCTGCAAGCTTGCATGAGCTGACAAAGAAGTCAAGACCATACCATTGGGGCGAGCCACAGGAAAAATCCTTCCAGAAACTCAAAGAATTATTATGTACGTCACCAGTGCTAGCGTATCCCATAGCTGGAGAAAAATTTGTGCTGGATACTGATGCGAGCGGCTATGGCATAGGGGGTGTGCTATCCCAAGTAGTAAATGGCACTGAGAAGGTCATAGGGTACTATAGCCGTGTACTCTCAAAACCTGAGAGGAACTACTGTGTGCCACGACGTGAGCTTCTGGCGGTAATGGAATGCATTAAACATTACCAGAAGTACCTGTATGGTCAACACTTTACATTAAGGACCGATCATTCTGCACTGAGATGGCTATTGCAGTTTAAAAATGCTGAAGGGCAACTGGCAAGGTGGATTGAGCGCCTGCAGAGCTACGACTTCAGCATTGAGCATAGAAGGGGAACAAAGCATAACAATGCGGATGCTCTTTCGAGAAGACCGTGCTGTTTAGAGTGTAAACATTGTGTTAGAACCGAGCAAAAGGAAGGCGTTGTGGATGTTCGGCTAATGCACATCGGCCCTGATGAAGACTGGTCAGCGGCACAGAGGGACGACGATATACTAAGGAAAATTATAGCGGCCAAAGAAGAGGACAGACGACCATCCCGGAATGAAATTTCGGCTGAAAGCCCACTCGCCAAATCTTATTGGGCTCAGTGGAACAGCCTTAAGGTAATAAAAGGGTGTTTATACCGCGTATGGGAAAGTGTAGATGGCAAAACAACTTCAAATTTAATAGTTGTGCCATACTCCAAGATAAGTAAAGTTTTACAGGAGTTTCATAATGGACCCAGTGGCGGTCATCTTGGAGTAACAAAAACACTTGAGAAACTGAAGCAGTGTTTTTATTGGGTTGGATGTCAACAAGCCGTAGCTGACTGGATAGCAAACTGCCCACAGTGCATAGCAGCCAAAGGCCCAGTAAGAAGAAGCCGGGGACAGCTGCAACAATACAACCCAGGAGCACCATTCGAGCGGATCGCAATGGATGTAGCAGGTCCCTTTCCCGTCACCGAAGCCGGAAATCGTTATGTACTTGTGGTAATGGACTATTTCAGTGAATGGCCAGAGGTATATGCTATACCTAACCAGGAAGCAAAGACAATTGTAAATGCATTCGTCAACAACTGGGTATGTTGTTATGGTGTCCCAATAGAATTACATTCCGATCAAGGAAGGAATTTCGAGTCTGCCATATTCAGGGAAATGTGCGAGTTATATGGGATAAATAAAACCAGAACGACGCCGCTGCATCCACAACCTGATGGCATGGTAGAAAGGTTCAATCGCACCTTAGAAGAGTACCTACGAAAAGTAGTAAGCACCCATCAGAGGGATTGGGACGAGCACATACCCAAATTTTTGATGGCATATAGCTCAGCTGTACACGACTCAACATCGAGAACGCCAGCCAAAATTATCTTCGGGACGGAATTAA
>OY776281.1:3828178-3838178 GCA_963675445.1 Linnaemya vulpina | reverse complement strand
GAAACAGTTTAACTAGATATTATGAGAATTTCTCTAGAGGATGAAAGCTTGATAAGAAACGCTAGTATTGACCCCCTAGTTCTAGAAAAAGAAGGTTACAATTATTTGAGAATCGGTGAAGAGCAAAACCTAAACATATTTGGTTCGTTTTTAGGATCGGTTCACTCCTATAAGGAGATTGATCCTGATAATACAGTTCATCTGGAAGTTGATAATTGTTTCAATGAATTTTTGGAAGAAGAAATACAATATGAATACAATTTTTCACCCTTGACAACATTTTCAGAGTCAAATAAAGCAGATGACTTAAATGAAACTCAATTAAATAACACATTCGTACAAAAAGATAAAGTTTTATTAATTTTTAAAAAATTAAGATCCAAACTGTCATCAAGAGTTGATAACATTCCCAACGTTGTCTTGCGCAATTTACCTGATAGTTTCATATTCAAATACGGAATACTTTTCAATAATATGTTAAATAATAATGCTTACTTTCCGCGGGCTTGGAAACAAGCCAAAGTAATAGTGCTACCCAAGAAAGATAAGGATACGTCAAATCCAAGAATTTACGGGCAATAAGCTTACTTCCAAACATAAGCAAAGTATTTGAAGTATGTATCAATATGACTATTATCAAGCACTGCGAGAAAAATAATTTAGTTGGTGAAAAACAGTTTGGCTTTAAATACAAACATTCAACAATACACGCGATTCATTTATTTGTTTCAAATATTCAGTGGAACCTGAGCAAATCTTTATATATTGGCGCTTGTTTAATTGATTTTGAAAAAGCCTTCGACAGTATTTGGATTCCTGGCCTTATTATTAAATTATTTAAGTATAAATTTCCATTTCATTTCATAATCTTTATACATAACATGCTAAATAAAAAAACATTTTCAGTTTATGGGAAGAAAACAGTTGGTACTGGAAAATTCACAATTGCCAACGGACTACAATAGGGCACTGTTAATTCTACTATACTATTTAATTTACACTTGTTTGATTTATTAGATAAAATAGTTACGCCTTCGCATAACTTCGACATAACTATATATCATGCAGACAATACGGTTGACAAAATTAATGATGGTTTGCAAAATAAATTTTTTATAATTGAAAAGCATTCTAAGGATTGGCACATGAAGATCCATTTGAACAAATGTGAATGTATTCTTTTTAGACCACCAGTTGGGAAATGTACCAGTAATATTAGAAGATACTGGAAGTCATTTGGTATTAGGTCCACAAATAATATAAACATTCCTGTAAAACAAACTGTTAGGCTATTAGGCATAGACTTAGATAAATTTTTATACTTCCACATAAACCAGAAACTTATAAAAGCTAGAAATGCATTTTTTGTATACAAAAAAATTTTTTTTTCTAAGTATATACAATCAAGGGTTAACATTATCATGTATCAGAGTTTGATTAGATCAATTTTATCATATGGCTGCCAAATTTGTTTTAATATATGCCCCTCGTATATGGAGAAGATTCGCGTATTCGAAAGGAAATGCCTCAGATGTTGTACGTCATTGTACAGATAAAAAAATAGTAACTATAAAAAATATATATCTATTAAATTCTCTATGAAAAAGCTGAAATATCTAGATTTGATAACTTTATTATTCATATTATAAGAAACCATATTGTAAGCAGCTAAAATACCATTAAGAATAAGTTAATTTTGGCTCCTTTCTACGTTAATGAGGAATATATTTTAAAAACAATGGGAAATGGTTTTATCCCTCCCGAGGCTTTTCTTTATCTTGATAAAAATGGTTTTATTCAAAACGATGATGGCATTCCTATACTTTATCACATTTACAAACGATCCAATATAAAAACTATAAATTGTAACGAACTAACACCACAAAACTGTCGTTTTGACACAAGTATTTTTTGGGGTGATAAAAATATTAAGTCTAATTTAAATCTTAATAAATATTGGTGGCTAACTCAATAACAATTCTTTGATTTTAACCCTTGACCTTACATTTTATCTTTATCGTTAAAAGTAAGATTTTTATTATATTTTTGCTTACTACTAATCTGGATACCAAACTTTTATAATATATATATATACTTGTATATAATTAACCGAAAAATTAACTTAATTACTAAATCCGTTTATACTTGAGAGCTCGTTAAAATGGGACTTTGTATATAAATAATATCATTACACTTTTTGTTTATTTGGAGTTATAACTTTTATTCTAAATATATATTAAATAAACATTAAAAAAAACGAAGTAAGTTGAATATGAGTGAAAAGGAAGGATTTGGCCAAAAATGGCCAAAATCTATCTAAGATGAGTGAAAAAATCACTTAGGTCAATTTTAATAGTTAATTTCACAAATACAATTGAGACATAGCACTTGTATTTTCGGGTAGCGTAGGTCCATAGCTAAAAACGAAATAAGTTGAATATGAGTGACAAACAAGGATTTGGCCGAAAATGGCCAAAATCTATCCAAGATGAGCGAAAAAATCAATTAAGTCAATTTTGATAGTTTTATAAGAAATTTCACAAATACAATTTAGAGAAAGGACTTTTATTTTCAGGAAGCGTAGGCTCGTTAATGTAATATGATCTTAAAAACATATGTCGTATAGGTAAATATGTGAGTGATGGCACTTAAAAACATATTTAACTTTGAGTTAAATATGTCACGACGTAAGTTCTAACGTCAAACATATTTAAATCGGCATATTTATCTTCACACACATACATTTTGACTATTTTATTAATTATCATCATATTGGAGTTTTATTTTATTAAAAATATTTAAAAATTCATTATATATAACATATTTGCTTTATTGGATAAACTTTATTGGTTCTTTTTCTTTACTTCATAACATATTTAACTTCAAGGCTTACGTCAAAACATATTTAACTCGGCATATTTATCTTTATATTATCTTTTTAAAGCTGGTTAAATCAATAAATATCTATAATATATATGTGCGTAATTTATAAATATTTCTCTATTAAAAACATAGAATTTGTCTAATTTCTCTATTAAAAGCAAATGTAATTTATCTAAGTATTTCATACCACTAATTTCTTGGTGGCCGCATTGTTTTTGTTTTGTAGGGAGAAATATAAATTAAAGCGATGTGAGATACAACTTTTGCTCTGCGTTGGGTTACAAATTCGATTGGACATATAAGATGAAATATTCACACTTAAATTAATCATGACACATAAATAACTTTTAACGCAACACGAAGCTGCTGCGATCATTTTTTTCGCGCTTTGACTTAAAATAATTTGATATAATATTTTTACAAAGTTTTAATGATTCTATATTTAAATATGTAATAATATGATCAACCACTTTTTTTGTAAAAAAAGCAATTCGTGAATGTTGTCAAAGTTTTTTTTGTGTCATACACCTTTTGCTTTAAGGTTTTCTATTAAAGTTAAGAACGCCAAGCAAATGGACAAATTTATATATAACAATAGCAATGGTGAAAGCAAAGACTCTATAATGTTAAAGAGTCTTTGGTGAAAGTGTGATGCCGTTAAAATCATCATTTACATTTATGTACGGCTCCTGAAAGAGTGAGTTGAAATTCGCTAAATTGATCGAGGTGAATCTCTCTTTTTACGGAGAGTCTTCAGGTCAGTCGTTTAAGTTAATTCATTGGATCTCTCTCTTTCAGTAGCTCTTTTTAATGTTAGCATGTCAAAATTCTTATGAGAAAAGGGAATGAATTTCAGATAAAAACATTTCGAACACCAACGACATGAAAAATTATAAGCAACAAAATCTATAGCCCCTGTCGTAAGGAGGCCTAGATTCCGTAGCTGTCGAAATTCGTTCTCGGTATTAAAAGTCAACATGTTTACCGAACGCATTTGTGCTCTCACGCATATACGAAAATAATTACTGATGATAGTGCAAACTAGATAGTGTAAATATTTTGATGTACATATTCAAATATCAAAATAAAATGAAATAGATTTGTTAATGGTTAAGTAGTGTCTATATGCATTTCACTGGTGCTTAACCAAAGCATCAGTCGACTCCAACCATAATTGTGAAAAGTTTTAACCCTCTTATTTTTTAGAGTTTTAATAACCAATTGAGAATTCGCAAATGATTGTGAAAAATCTCATTGCCATTAGCGTAATATGCTATGAAAATCCTAGAAATCAAACTTAACAATAATCTAGTTATATGTAGAATGAAATTTATTTGAAACTTTTAAAAAAAAAGTTCAAGGTTTCAAAAATACATTATAATATTGAAAAAATCGAAGAACGATTTTAATATTAATATACATAGGTTTTGAGCTCGTCGTTGGTATTATTCAATATAAACAGTAAAATACGTCTTTTTTCTATATCCTGAGAAGAACCTCAATTCCTTGTTCAATTATCTGGAATTGCATAATGATACTAAGCATTAGACTTTTAATTATTTGTTTTTGCTTTACTTACCTCCTTGATATCCTTTTTCAATTTGTCACTAACATATGATTAGGCATAAATATTCTCAAAGTCAGATGAGTATATTTGAGCCGATCACTATTTAACGAGTGACGCAGAAATTGATCATAATAATCGTTTTAGATCAAGAAGATTATATGCAGACTATATTGTCATTACGATTATTCTTAATTCAATTTTAATATACAGCTACATGTTTTCAAATATACATTGGCAATATTTTCAGCTAAATACTTTCAATTGAGTTTTGGCAGAGTTGTTGTGAAAACTTTAAATAACATCTTTGCGACCCTTTCGCTCTAAATTCTATTTAACGACCTTATGTAGAACCGTATTGCAGGCATTGCGATAAAATTGCTCGAAAGGAAGACCCGAATTGTTTGTTCTTGGATTGCTTGTATGGCGTTCTCTTTTTCTTCACTTACTACATGGGATATATACCATTTTGTCGTCAGAAAATACATTTATTTATTCGACAATTTCAATTTATAAAGCAGTATTTATATGTTTTGGATTTGGGTAGAAAGAAGTCTACTGATTATATAGTGTAAGAACCAATAAAATAATATATACCGTGGCATTCATTATACAGCTGACTGCAGTATAATAAATGTTTACATGAGAATTTCATTTAATCACTGCGCTACTGAATCAACTAACTGAGATACCGTATAAAATTCGTTCTTGGAAGGCCTTATACACTTATTTTTCTACAGCTTGCACAAGTCAATTGCATGTGTTTTTGAGTTTTAAAGAATAAATAAAAACAAGTGAAAGTGCTATATTCGGCTGTGGCGAATCTTATATACCCTTCACCAACGTACGTCTGGCATATTATATATTTTTAAGTACCAATTTTGTTCTTTTTAAGTTACAAAATAGTTTTAGCCAGAAAAAAATATAACGTCAGTTGCCTTTTTGGTTACTTTTATAATTAAAAAAAAAGAATTTATTTTCCACCTCTGAAAACGAAATTTTGATTTTTTTTAAATATTTGATGCAAATTTTGCTTTTCCTGAATTAAATATATACATATATATATATATATATATATATATATATATATAAATATATATATATATATATATATATATGTATATATATATATATATATATATATATATATGTGTATATATATATATATATATATATATATATATATATATATATACATATATATATATATATATATATACATATATATATATATATATATATATATATATAGTATACATATATATACATATATATATATATATATATATATAAATATATATATATATATGTATATATATATATATATACATATATATATATATATATATATATATATATATATATGTATATATATATATATATATATATATATATATGTATATATATATATATATATATATATATATATATATATGTATATATATATATATATATATATATATATATATATATGTATGTATCTAATATATATGTATCTATATATATATATGTATGTATGTATCTAATAAGACTGAATTAAAATGATTTGTTTTTGTTTCAATAAAAATTAGGAAATAAGTGCATACTTTGTAGTGCATATTTCGCTTTTTTGGCATATTTTAGGTGCCTAAAACACAGTTTTTTAGTGCACTAAGTCCCTGTCCCTGCTAATGAATGATTGTGATATGATATCTTTCCAAAAAAAAGCATTCATGTTTGTCATATTTACATATGTATGGAAAAATTTATTATACCCTTCACAAAGAAGTGAAAGGGTATATTTAGGTTTGTCATTCCGTGTGCAATTTCTTCGATATCAATAAGTGTATTCTGGATGCTTATAAATAGCGACGACGATTGAGCAATGTCTGTCTCTCTGTACGTGATATCGGTTTTCCGAAGGTACCAAATATAAAAATACAATATAAATAGAAATTCAATAGAAATTGTTCCTATTTTTTTGCATTTAATCTATTTGGTCTTAGAAAGCTTTTATGCATTGAAAAAGACCTTTCAACATATACGGACGTGATCGGCGCATATTTAAATGATTCTATTTCTTTAATGGAATATATTTCTTTAACGGAATAATCACAAGATATTGAAGCAAAAACGCCAGCTCCTAGTTTTATTTTTTGAAATGCAATATATATTTTAATAACGGCATATAGTTTGCTCCGAACTTTTTCACTAATTATGCCCTCAACCGCATTTATTTTATTTATAGTTTAATAAATTACTTTGATTTCGCTGGGCAATGAAGTAAATTTTTGAAGCTTATCAAGTATATTAATGAGAAACGCATAACTGATCTTTAATTGAACGTATATTAAAAAATTTAAATTGATCAAAGTAGTTTGCGTGATAAGCCACAGCAAGATTTACATCAGGATACTTTTCTTTAAATAGTGATACCCGCGTAATAATTTTTCAAAAATAATTCTGTTGTTGCAGTTTAACAATATATGACACAATAATAAGCTTTTATAACAAAAATATGCATTTTCATCAAAATATGCACTAGCAAATCGGTGCCATTTTTAAGCAAATTCAGTAATTCATAAAGATATTTCAGTTTTGCCATAATCCGGCTTAAGAGAAAAAACATACATTTGCATTAGACCCCTGTCCCTGTTCATTAGTATTCATTTGCATAAGCAGGTTATAAAATTCTACTTGACGTTGTGTTGTGCAAAATATTTTTCGATAATATAGACTTAATTAAATTTTCCTTCATAAAAGAAAAACTATTTTATAATTTTCATGTTGTAAATATTATTTTATAAAAAAAATTACTTTTCTTGTACTGCTCGTATAGTATCTCCAATTTCAATCTCAATGTAATTATTATGGTCCAACCAGTCATCCGCTGAATATCACCAATAACAGAGCTCTAACCCAAATGGGTTATGATACATTTAAGTTTCTTTTTAATTTTTTGTTTTTCTTCTCTCATTCTGTTACCACGTATTCCTACAATTCTAATTAAGTTCAATTAGTTGTTAATGTACATGTGTAAGTTCGCTGTTAATTTTATTTAGTATTTCTTTGTTTCTTTTGCATAAACGAGTACCAATAATGAATGTTTAGTATATGAAACTTAATAGCGTAAAGGTAACCATAGTTTCAATTATTTATATTTTTCCAAATTTAAATGATGACTCTTTGTTAAGCCCTACACGTTTGTAAAACATTAAAATAATTTATCAGAAATCCAATGGTATGTATAAGCTCCCTTAAAAATTTTTTGTCTGAACCGAAGTTGTGGAAGAAGACCGGGCATAAGCTTTCAATGAAAAAGTTCCCTAGGCACCATAGTGACTTTGTCAACTTTTAAATTTAAAAAAGAACAAAAACCAAAAGAAAATGGCATAATATCAGCAAAAAAGCACTAATTTCAAAATATTAATTGTATATAAAATATTATACATAAAGATATGAAGAAACATATGTGCATATATATATATATATATATATATATATATATAAATATATATATATATATATATATATATATATATATGTTTGAAATATCAATAAGCACGTAATAGAGCAATTGCAGATATAAAAACGAAGCTACATAAAAATGTTTTTCGGTCTTATATACGAGTATAAAGTTGGGTAAGACACAGAAAAGAAAAAGGCAGTTCCCGGAAATTATGCTTGCAATTTGAGCGCCTTATGTATTTGCTGCGACACCATACTCATGATTGAGTCCGGAGTCAAACTTGGGATCTAACGCGTTGTAGACATTTGGTAAATACTTCAGCTAACAGGTAAAATGAACTAACAAACAATCGTGGGTTCACCATTTGAAGTGCCTCAAAATTACAGCAAAATAGTTTGTAGAATGAAGATTTCTCCTTTGTCTATTGTTTTAGAATTTGTAAAAAACCTTCAGTGCTCCGATATATCCAACTATTAGGAATGCAGCTTTAAATCTTTCATGTCATCGACACGCGTGAGGGAAGTGAAAAATTGATGGTTCATTTTACAAACAAACAAAAAAACAATTGGTTTTTGGTATTCATTTTGGTGTAAGCTTCCCAGCTCTGGAACCATATATCGGATTTTTCTGAATATATCACTCTTCTGATCATATCACTCTACTTAAGTTCATTTCCAATCCATCAGTCCAAGAACGAAGTCTCTAGCTCTTCCGCTGGCTTGGGAAACCTGATTTCAAGTACAGACAGACGAACAGATAGACACACATCGCACAATCGTCATCGCTATTCATAAGAATACAGAACATATATACTTTATGGGGTCCCATGTTAATGTCAAAGAAATTACACACGGAATGGCAAACCTAATATGGACTTTCACTTTTTTTGTGAAGGGTATAAAAATTAATCAATAAATTAAAATAAAATACTGTTTAAAATATGTCTGCAACTGATGATGGCCATTCCTGAAGGATAATAGGTTTTAAAGGCGTTCACTTTGACTTGAAAATACATTTTTTTGTAAAAGTAAAATGTACAGATTTGCAAGTCTTATTTTTACACCTTGACACCTCATAATTATAGATATTAACCAAGTAACTGTGTCGTGTTTGGCAATACTGTTTTTACTCATTTTGTTCATGTCTATGTTCTTTAAGTAATCCACACAAAAGGAATGACCCCTATATATGCATTGCATTGTGAGGGTGGGTTACTGTTTATAGGAAAAATGGAGAATCATAATAAGAGGCAGAATTCTTGATATCCTTTTTTTATAACTAATACTACTGTAAAAAGTGAAAAAAATTACTAAAAAACAATGATGAGATGTGTAGTGGCCTCGAAATCAGTACTGATAAGATGTGCTAGTATGATGATATAATAAAATATTCTAAATATTCTACTCTTATTTAAAAAATCTAAAATTCTTATTAAATTAAGAAATATTAGTAAATTCGATGGTTTGAACGTAACCCTAAATAATAATTCGTTTTACATTCGGAAATAATTAGATATGATCAGTATTGAAAAGAACAAGAGAAAATCATCATCAATTCAATTCTTGAACCCTTTCCCCAGGTGCAGAATAACGCTATTTTGAAAAGTCGATACACTCTGATCATCAGTCTTCATGTGTATTTTTGTTTATTGCCACCTGTTAAATAGATTGATTTAATGTAACTAAAATTTATTAATATTATGCAGATTTTTTGAGAAAATTGTATACAAGAACTGTGTCAGTACTAAACTAATGTTAACATAAACTAAATTTCTGCGACATCCTTGGATTCATTTTATAACTTATATATTATTAATTTAAACATTTTTCATTTATTACGTCTATACATGTTCTTTGTACCTTTAATTACATATAAATTTTTTGGAACTGTTGCTTACCGTATAGTTGAAAGTACCTAAAGAACATTTAATAAAAAAATAAATCGTGTTTAATTGCTCATTTCATCATATTTTTTCCTCATCCAATTAACAGCGGCAGCGAGTAGAATCAGAGAAAAAAACAATGAATAACCTCCAATACTGTTTTTGTTGTTTCCACTATGAAATTTGTGGAAGCAAAACAATAAACCAAAATCATGTATAATTA
>OY776281.1:3775678-3825678 GCA_963675445.1 Linnaemya vulpina | reverse complement strand
TCCGAACCAACTTAATTTAAACCTAAGAATTTCAAAACGAATATTATTTTATTATGTGAGCTAATGTTTTTCTTTTTATTTTTTATTTAAAGTAGGATATTTCAGAATAATAAAATTTAAAAAATAAACTCTGCAGAGACTTTTTGTTTGTGTATTTTTATGCACATATAACAAAAATCCCTTTTTTCTCCAAATATTTGGACCTGCAACTTTAGCCATATTTTCCCACAGTTGGAAATCACTACTAATACATTGTTTCATATCTGTTTTTACATTTTTAATCGATTTTAAGTGCCACCAGGTGTCACTTCTCAATTTGTTGCATTACAAAGTACAACATTCTTCAGCTTATTGATTCGCGACTCAATTCTGATAAGGCTCTTTTTTTTAACATAACTCAAGAACCATTTGTCAGATTTTGCTTAAACAAATTTAAAAAAATCAAGAATTACAATTACTTTCAATTCAATTACTTTGCTTATATAACGTTTCGCTACATAAGAAACAGTTTCGCAGTTATAAATAAATGTATGAAGAAAAAAAATTTTTTTTTGCCTAAAATATTATAATTTTTTAATTAATAAAAAATCTAAAACGGTGAAAAAATGTCAAAGGCTATTATTTTCGCGTAAAATCGCTTAACCTATGAACAAAATGAGACATAAATCATGAAAATCGATGTACGCGTTTCGTTTTTATTCACAATTAAGTTAAGGTATGAATTTAAAAAATTTGTTCGAGATATGCACAAAATTCTTTGGAATAAACATTGATGACTATTTTTATGACTCCCAGAATTAAAAAAAAAGGAATAAACAAAAGGTTATTTGATTTTGATAATTGTAGTAGCAAGGTAATAAAAGCTAATATATTTGAGTACACAATTAAAAGGAAAAAAGGAAAGTGCACTTTTTAATTATTTGGGTTTTTCCGTTAGTTACCTGCATGATTTTCTTACAGAAATTATACCCACATTTATGAGTGCTCATGTTTTGGAACGTTTCGAAATATGCCCCCATTCATAAGTACCTGCCAATAAAGTATTGGAAAATACGTAGTATTTATAGGTTCGGTTTTTGTCATTCAACAAGTGCCGACGAACGCGAAAAGTACAAGCGATTTTTCTCCGGTTTTTTAATTATAACTGAAACTAAGGCCCAAGAGTTTTGCGACAATGAAAAGTTTTTCTATTTCACAAATTAAAACAGTTTTTGCAACAATCGCACGTTGGCATAAACGAAACTAGAGCATGTGAAATTATGGATTTATATATTATAAAGGATTTTACTCTAACTTCAAACAAAGATGGCAGGATTCTAATCGTACGAAGTCGCGATTTGAAAAAAAGAATGCAAATTGGCTTGAACGCACATTTACAATTAAGTTTACTGAGGCTGAATGTTCTACTAGTTCTGCACTTGGTCGGCCACGTAAATCGTTTAAGAAGTGCTGTGATCGCGCCAAACGATGCAGAAGGAATGAGGTACGTGCTGTTTCCTCAAGAAATAATTGATTTTACTTCTAGTATTTCAAAAAATAACCAAAAAATTTGTACATTAAGAACTTTGGAGATGTTTACAAAGCTTGAACTTACAAAAGAAAAATACGAATATCTAATGCATTGGTTAGGAAGTATAAAATACTCGTACCATACAAAGAACTCGCAAAAGAAAAAACTAACAGTTATCGTCAAGGAATTTCTATTACTGAAAGCTCAGGCAGTGTACATCTGCAAAATCTGTTGGATCATACTGCTAATAGAGTCCTGGGGACCAAGTCAGCAAAGAAAATAAATAAAATTGAAAGCGGAAATCTAACAATGTACTATAAATGGGGATGTGATGAGGCATTTAGTCAAGGCGAATACCAACAGAGGTTTTCAGATAATCAAATTTCTGACTCTCATTTATATATGACATCAGTTGTACCACTTAGATTATCATTAAGTGATGACATAAATAAATTAGTATGGATATATCTCAACTAAAAGAATTTGAGTCAACAGTAAACAATCGTAACTTTGAAGTAAAACGTGAATTATATTTTACAATGATTGACGGCAAGACAGCACAATCAGTAACAGAAACACCAGCAGCATCTTCTTGGTTTATTTGTGGACCCACAACATCTAAGATGAATAAAATCGAAGTAGTTCAAGCTATGCCCATAAATGAAAAAGCACTGCAATTTTGTATGTCACCACTTCATGCGCGTATTAAGCTGATGGAGTGTCTTTTGCATGTAGCTTATAATATTGAATTTGAACGTGGGAGAGTCGCCTCAAATACTCGTCCGATAAAAGAAGCCCGAAAATGTTTGATAAAGCGTGAACTTTATAAGAAAATTGGAGTCACAGGTCTAGATGAAAACATAATCAAGAGGTTTTCAATAATTCTCTAAGCTATAACAATTACCGAGGTAGTAGATCCAAAAAAAATTTGTAATTTTTGTCTAGAGACGTTTTTTTTCACTGTACGAGGGTACAATATGCCACCTAAACTTCACAAAATTCTGATTCATGGAAAAGATATAATTGAAAAGTGTATTTTTCCTGTAGGCTTACTATCCGAAGAGGCTCAGGAAAGTCGTAACAGAGACTATAAAAAATATCGTCTTAAACACTCCAGAAAATGCAGTCGAATTGCCACGAACGAAGATATTATGCACCGAATGATGATAACATCAGACCCCATGATCTCACATTTGACTCCTTCATTTAGCCAGAAAAAGCATAGTGTTATAAGCGACGAAGTTGAGGCTCTTTTAGAATAATAAATTAAAAATAGGTTTAAAATAAATAATAAATTAACCAAATCATCTAAATATTTTTGTTAGTTAGGGCTTTTTACATTGTAGGTGACGATATATATTTTTATATTTTACTATATAAATAAAACTAAATTTGTGATGAAATTAAAAATAGATTTAAAATAAATAATGAATTAAAAATTAAAAGAAAATCATTTAAATATTTTTGTGTGCTAGGGCTTTTTACATTGTAGGTAACGATATCCATTTCTCTAACTTTCGTTGTTTCGATTACTTTTATGTTTTACTATATAAATAAAACTAAATTTGTGATGAAATCACTACATTTTTTGAGAAATATATATTTTTCCTCACTACTACTTAAGAGTGTTACATACATGAAAGCGGCTACACTGGCGTATGAAGAGAATTCTACAAACAACAACACATGGTTATTGATTTGGTGGTGTCGTTCTAAAAATAATTAGGTAGCTGACTACGAGGCAACAATTGTAGCCAACGACTTTTGTAGTCGGTGTTCGTGTTGTCTGCTGTCCTTATTGTGTTTAATGCTTAAATGTAAATGTAGCAGTAGAAATAAATGGATATTGGCTACTATTTTTTAACAAATTTGTATCTTAAAAAGTATGCATTTTTATGTCGCTACGGCCGCTTTTTTTGTACTTATTTTGCCGTTCAAATACTGGTTATATGCATACATACACACAGGTAGATATGAATATGTACATATTCTTAAATATTTTAAAACTGAATTTATAACAAAGCTACACAAATACAAAGTGTACTTTTTGTACAATTGATCTAAATTTGATACATATGGTGATAAAATTTGTATGAAAAAAATGAGTTTCGGGCAAAATATACGAAACAATTAAAAAGTGTGTGCGTGTGCATGTAAGTACATATGTATGTACATATTGCTGGCCTGCTTTTATCATAGCGTCTCGAAACGGTTTCATCAATTAAACTCAATTATTTGCTTTAATTGTAAATGAGTGGATCCCAAAAATGATTGAAATTGGAATAAAAACAGATAAAAAAAGATCTACTGAGTTGACTGCCAACATATGTGGAAAAAAAAATGATTTGATTTTATTATAGCGGTACGCTCGTTTAAGATATTGAAACTTCACAAGAATGACAATAACTACAATAACAAGCATTCAAAAGCAAATACAAGAAATGAATTTATACAGGGAGACAAAAAAACATCATAAATCAGCTTAGCAATCAGAAATCAAGACACAATTAAAAGAGGCACAAGATTCTACTGCTAAAAAACCAAAAACATAAACTTTGGCAAAATCCAAATTTGTATTTATTTCACGTACACACACTTACACATATATCAACCCATAATCACATATATTGTTAAGCCCCTTCCTTATACACCTTACAGTATACTACCGACTGGCATAATGCACCACCCAACTGCCAAATTTGTGCAGAAATATTGTTCTCAATTGCAAATTCATTCGCTCCGTATAGATTCTATTGTTAACATATAAATGAAATTTATTCGCTAGTAGTTAAACAGCAGTACTTTACCAATCGTCATTAGCCTTCAACCAGAGTTTCGAAAAGTTTCGAACCTCTCATTATAAACCATTTAAGAGGTTTGAAACTTTTCAGAACTCTGATTGAAGTTTACTGATGATTCGGTAAGGCACCAATGAAATGCAGTTAGATGTTGCTTAAGCGCCAGCAAATAAATTTCCTTTGTAACAAAAGTATGACAATAAGGCAAATAGTAAATTTCGTAACATTTAACTATTAAAATATAAAAAAAAAATCGCAGGATCGAGGGGGATAATTAACAGCTGAAATACTTATAATTAGTATGTGAAACACTCCAAGTAAAATCATATTCCATCAATACTATACGAAAAGTAAGCTGTTGTAGTTGCCGAATTATCCAACTATATTAGCTCGCACGCATATTGCTCGACATTGAAAAGGTTCTTATTAATTTTTGTATGACCTTTAGAAAAGGTCATACAAAAATGAAAGTTCGCTTTTCAAAATAGCCGGACAAATAGGTTGTTTTATTATCCCCCAGAGAAACTATATTCTTGATTTTGTAAGGCTGCGAAGCTAAAGAATTTTTTAAGATATATCCAATTGAATATTTCTCGTCTCTTTTAATGAATGGTTGTGTTAATTATGGTTAGAGTAATTAAACAACAAAGGCATATAGGGTACTACAACAAAATTTGACTGGCGAATCAAAATAATAAATAAAATGTTTACTATGAACTCTTATAATCATACTCTATCTGTCCTCTCAGCACCATTCTCTTCGTTCCAGAGAATGGTGCTGAAATCAGAATAACAATTGCCACTGTAATCTTTTCCAAGCCAACAGCTTAAGCACATATTCATTGCCAGCTGGGTAGACATATTGTTTTGTGTACGGTTAGGTTATTTAAGTGAGAGCGCGTCTTTCTTCTACTTAATAAATTGTACAACATACACGATATGTTTTCTTCTGTTGATGATCACGAACTGTGTTACGTTATTTTAATGATATTTTAAGGCTCTAATCTTTTATTCATAGATGTCATTTCAGTGCTTTTGTCACTATTTGTAGTACTTTTCAATGTTCCAAACGCCAAATTTTTAGTGTTGGTGGTAAACTAAGAAAGCACCGGCTTGCTACTTCTTAAAAAGTTCATTTGTGCCTTTAGTGCTATTAAGAAATTTTTAAATTTTATACGAATTCGGTTGGAGAAAATTCATTTCAGATATAACTGATTTGGTACTAAAAATCTTAAGTTATCAATACTAAAATTGTTAGGTGGAACAAAAGTATAATGAATTTATGTAAATTCAAAATAAGATTCAGATTGTCTCTGAACTCTTTTAAATCCATTATTCAGATCAAATGCGGTTATATTCCTATATAGAGTCGCCAACTGCGCATATCGCAAATAAAAAGATTTTTCTTTTTATTTCGAATTTTCAAACGCTTTTCAGCATGTGAATTACGTCGTTTTCTAAGACCACGCAATATCCTCTATTAATGCTACTTGTTATTCGGTAACTATAAGCAGGATAGAATAATAATATAATTGTAGATGCAGAAAGTTAAGATGAGTTGAGCATTTGTGATAGCCTTATGTTGAATTCACTGTTCTTAGCTGCTGAACTTTCTACAATGATATATATTTCACATATTTCCTTGTATTGAATTGTAAACTTCCTCGTAGAGCTGGCTGTCATTGCACTGCATATTATTTCTGAATATAGACGTTACGTATATAACTGTAGGACGAAAATTTGCTTATGAGTAGAAGCAGCACCGCCATATGTGCAATTACTGATTTAATTCAGGTTTCAACTAGCTCTGCGTTAGGCGTAAAATGCATAACTTCTTCCCAAAATGGTAACAGCATCTGTCATTCGTTGTCGTTTACTAACTATCGCAAATGGAATATAATTCTTACATTGTTGCTCGATAGGGTATAATAGTTAGTCTCTCTAGTACTTCTTAGAGTATCGACAACAGTTTTGCCGCTACTAATGGTATGTGGTCAAGTGATATTATAGAATTTTGTGCTTTTTTCCAAATACACAATTATTACTCTGTTGTGTTTGAGCTAACTATTAATCACACAATTTGCAGAGAAAATTCCTTTGTTGTAGCAGAACAGAAAATTTCTGTGCTTTTTCTGATTTATTGATGCTATTTTAGTACATTCGTAACTTGTGGGGTCACCATTTTTCTATTGATTATTGTTGGTAGTTTGTAGTAACCAACATTCCCCTCGGTCTAAAAAGATATTGACCCATGTTACAGTTGTTATTGGCAAACGCTTAATTAATTAACCGCAAATGTCCTAAAATTGTTTATATAAATTTTGCTCACCTAAATATGAGCGATAAGTTCAAGGCAAATACGGCTTTGCGATAAGTTTTACCAGGAGGATTTATGTTTATATTACCATACTTTCCAATTTTTTAACATGGTAGCACCAAACCTAGTTCTTCTTCACTTAAAAAGTATTTTGCCCGCTTTCTCACAGCTCGCACGGTTGTTTCCTTAAATGCAGACATATTTGATTTTATAACACACAAAACACAAACAAAAGCTGCCTATATTTTCAAAAGGTAAAAACAAGTGCGTCATTGCCACTAGAATTTTTCGCGATCTAAATAATCTATCAAAAGTAGTCGGTAATTGCTAGCGGTATTGCCAAACAATGAGAAGTATACATTTACTTTTACCGCCAAGTTATAATAATGGAAATTTATCGCCCTGTTATGCTAACGTTGCTATTTACTACTATCAAGTTTGTCGCCAAGTTGTAATAATGGCCCTAAGGCGTATTGAAAAGAGTAGTAACCCGACCCGGCTCAATGCTATTGTAATTGTTAGCATCAAAATCAAATTGTATTATATGTATTATATAGTGTGGTTTTAGTGGAAATAAAGAATCTTACTGTACAATCTCAAATTATAATAAGCTGGCAATATTTGCAATAATGAAGACAGCATATTTTGCAAAATCGTTCTGTGTTAATGTTCAATATTACTTGTGCTCGCTGGTAATCAATTATTGACTAAATACACACGGATGAATAAAAATTAATAGAAATGGGTTTTAGAAGAATTATAAACATATCTGTTTCATTCATGAAACATATATCAATTGTATATTAATACAGTTACTATTTGGAATATGAAACATTATAAATGTCAAAATATTTTGCTCTAAAATGATAACTTACATATGTATGTAGTTACTATATGCAGAGCTTTCTTCTCTTGGGCTGTATTGTAGGCACTTAACGGCATTATAAAATCTACGGGCCTAAATATATTACATAAATGTATACATTTATCAAAATCAGTTTAATAGTTTATCCAAGTGCTCTTTTAAGTTAAGATTTCCGCTAAAACGATGATATATATATATATATATATATATATATATATATATCTTGCGTATAGGGACATACGGCCCCACCATCATATATGAAGTCCTTCCTCAAACTAGCACATCCTATGGCCGTACTAAATATTTCTAAAAGAATTTCAGAAATACAACATCTGACGAACTTAACCACTTTGAAATATTAGTATAGAAGAATAGATATCCTTTGGGTGGCTTCTGAGGAAATTTTCGAAAACACACAAGTAATTCCCGAGTTTGCCTGCCTTATACATACAAACTTTCGTAACATTTACCTGCTTTTCAGTATAGATTTTTTGAAAAACTATTGGATAGTCTAGGAGAGGGAAATATTTCCTCAACGTTACATGATTATCAAAAAAATAAACTGCAACCGAATACGTGGTAATAAACAAATATACACATGAGTACTGATGATGAAAGTGTAGCGGCATACAGTGGAATTTCGCTCTGAGGCTTTGCTTAGCTTAATTAAGAAAAATATAAAGTTTCATTAAAATTGGCCACGCCCACTACCCACCGCCCATAGAAACCAAAATTAATTTTTGGCCCAAAGTTTTTTAAATTTAACACAGATCGTTTTATTACCTCAGTTAAGAATGAAATAAAGTTCCATCAAAATTGGCCACGCCCACTACCCACCGCCTATAGAAACCAAAACTTATTTTTGGCCCAAAGTTTTTGAAATTTGGCACAGAGCCTTTAATTACCTCAAGAATAAAATAAAGTTTCATCAAAATTGGCCACGCCCACTACCCACCGCCCATATAAGCCATATTGTAATTTTTCAAACAACTTTTTGTTTCTTTATCAAAACTGATTATTTTATAAATAAATTTCAATAAATGCTTTTAAATATAGACTTTTATTCATCATCTATCATTTCTGTAACTATATCATCAAGTTGCAGAACCTGTTTATGGGGTTAAATCATATGGTTTTGTTTTTAATCTATTCCAAATAAGTTATTGTTGTAACTGAATGTAATAATAATTCACGTGCCTAAAAGTATTCCATATCTTTTTGTAATTCTTTTAAATTGAAAATTTCATGGATTCGGAGACAAATTTTATGATTTTATAAAAGATTATTAATTATTTAACCTTTTTTTTAATTGATAATATGGAGTCTTACCTCCATGGGAAGCACCAAGCACGACCTAGCAACACTTTTTTTTCTTCCAAGGAAGTTTGCAATCACGGCACTTTATAAAACAAATTTTATTCTATCATATCATATCATATGAAAAAAAATCACTATTTAAATTAAAGCAATAAAATTATCTTACGTACAAATACTATAGAAGTGCGTTAACAGTTTTCAATATTTTGAACCAAAATTTACATGTGACTTTACTTCATTATTTCAAAGACAAATAAACGTCTTTTTGGGATGCAATTTATGAATTCTTCATACTTAATCTGTTTTCTACAAAACTGCATCATTACATTTTTAAATTTTATTGCAAAAAATCGCACTGTGCGGCATTTTGCTCTGATGTATAAGTTGAATGTATAAAAATTATTGTTGACTTTCCCTTGCGATACGAAATATTTATCATATCTTTCTCAATTTTAAACATATTTCGAACAGTTACACTACAGAATTAAGTTTAATATAGAAGAAGTATTGAATATATGAAGAAGTTTTGTGTACATTTTTAGATGCAGATAAGAAACAAGACAAATCAATCTATATCCTAGTAAAAGATGCTTGTTCTAGTATTAGAGATATACTATACCAAACGATGAAAATGTTCTTTAACTGACTCCGTTCTCAAGGTAACTTCTATATAACCATTAGAAATCATTAAGAAAACTTGTTACACAGAAAAATAAAATTTGGCGGCTGTAAAATATTTTACCACGACTGTATAATTTTTTTCTTTTTGGTGCGAAACCAATGTTTGCTGCTGCGGCTTTTGATTTCATTTCAATTGTTTAATGGCAGTAGCATGCATAGCCAAACATATGCCTTTTTGTTTGCATTTTATATATACACATGTATATATATATATATATATATATACACACATATATATATATATATATATATATATATATATATATATATATACATATATATTTATGTATATATATATATATATATATATATATATATACATTTATATATATATATATATATATATATATATATATATATATATTTATATATATATATATATATATATATATATATACATATATGTACGGCGTTTTGCCGTTTTTATAAAAATAATAAATGATGAGCTCATTCATTATCCATATGTTTGTATAATTTAAATTTTTCATTTCCATGTTAAAAAATTCTTTGCTTGATTTTATATTTGCGTTAGCAAATCGTGAAAAATATAATGAACAGCCTTGAATAGTTGACGTCTACAGAGTTATTTCGAATTACCAACAGTACTTGGCTGAAATTTCTTTGTCCTTAATAACTATTTAATAAAGAAAGGCGTGCTCTTCTCAATCATGTAAATAACACTGCTCAGCAAAAA
Source organism: Linnaemya vulpina (assembly GCA_963675445.1). NCBI lineage: Eukaryota > Metazoa > Arthropoda > Insecta > Diptera > Tachinidae > Linnaemya > Linnaemya vulpina. Next base: position 3,815,496 of record OY776281.1, on the reverse strand, counting down.
ATAATGTTTTGTCTCTCCTTTCAATAAAACTGCATATGTGGACTATATGGACTTTGATGTACTAAGCTCGAAACCGTTTTCGGTTTTTTTTTATGGTCGTGGCAAAGTTTCCCCCCTAAATTAGTCAGGTACGTAGACATATTTTACCCTGACTCGAATATAATTTTTCTCTATCTTTTATCGTTTTGGAATTATTCAGAAATTTATCGAGAAAAAATTTTTTTTTCGTGCGATATTCATAATTTTTTCAGTTTAAAAACAGAATAAAAAGCATAAAACAAATATTGAACATTTTGTATATCTTTCTGAGAGCTACAGATCTTAGAAATAAATAAAGCTAAAAACCATAAAATTCCGTTAAAATATTGTAATGAAACCTACCTTACATACATACATATGTATGGCGATAGCATGAGGCGATAGGTGAGCAGATAATGAAAGTAAAGTATGACGGTATTTTGCGTGGTTCTTGGAATTTAAAATTATAATTTTGTATTTTTCACTTACCTGTGATTTCAAATCGAGAACTTTAGATTAGATTCTAGTATTTATGTTAGAAGTATATATAAGATGTCCATGCACATTAATAATATTTTCGTAGACGCATATTATAGCTGCTTTTATCAAATTTTTCACAAATTGTTGAAAACGAGCTGTATGGAAATTTTTTCAATTAAATAGAACAATTTTTGTACTTTATATTGTAAAGTTAGTTTTATATGGCACTGAATATTTTAAGTTTTGATAAATTAACACGAGAAAAAGAATGTGAAATGTAAACTATTTCATTTCATTAAATAATAATAATAATGTTGGTTGGTACTTGTGGGTAAATTTCAAGCCATTACACCATACCTTTGGGAGCATGCATTTCCAGAATGCTTATTAGCGTCAATAAATGTAAAATAGTAAAAAGAGATGAAATCTGTTAGCAACTGACAACTTCAACATGAAAAATTACAATGCCTCGGAATTAACCGATTAATTTGACTCACAAACACTAAGTGCTGTTAATGATCGTGATTTCAGTATGTTATGTATATGTGTATATGTTCATTTCATTTGCTTTGTTTCTGGTTACTTCTTAAAGTTCAAAAATAAATAAAGCTCACAACGTACACCATATCACGTTGCTAATTAATAATTAGTTTGTGTCGATTTTATAAATACATTTTTTTAAAAATAATATTTTTAACACCTTGTTTTTGTTTAGCGATTATAAAAGATGGGTAATTTATTGTCTACACACACACAAATGAACATCCGTACACAAACACACCCGCCCACAAGCTCACAAAAAAACTGTGTTTAAAATGTATTTGTGGGTAATGAACTAATATTATGGTATATGTGTTGGTTTTCCCCTTCTTCTTTGCCATGCCTTTAAAACAAATATGTCCATATCTATATAGCATGTATCTGAACCGATGAAATTGTAATTGACTTTTATTTCATTCTTGCAGTTACTAAGCATTTATGCATGCGGAAATGCACCATTAACATCATCACATTCTTTTAATGACCTTGGTAAGTTGCTAAAAATATTTATTTATTCATATGCATATATTTTCCAAAATCGTGGAAAGGAATATAGAGAAGGAATTTTATTGATTCAAAATTTGGTATATTGCAAATGATAAGTGCTCTGTTAGTGCATACTACGCATGTATGAACGTATTTGAAGCGATCAATAATGAAATAATTTTAAACCTTTTCAATTAGCGATAACGATATCTAGAATGAGATAAGTATTTCGTTTGTAGAAATTGCCATCATGATGATGAGTTTTTACTTTTAAACCTAATTTTGTCGTTACTAGATAATGTCCGAATTTTCCCTAGTCGTTTTGTTTTGCAGAACACGTGACCTTTTTAACTTCAACAAGGGGCGGCTACGGCAACTTGTGAAGGTTCTTACTGGACATTGTAATTTCGGAACCCATGCAAGGAGAATGGGTCTGGTACATAACGACTTCTGTAGAAGCTGTAATGATGAAAAGGAGGAGGAAACAGTACTCCATCTTCCATGTCAGTTCCCTGCACTGAACAGCGTAAGGGTAGTGACACTGCGCTCCAACTTCTTGCCAGACCTAGATAGCCTGGTGAATGTGGAGCTTGTCAGAATATCGGCCTTCCTAGCGTCCACAGGATGGCTTAATGCGGCAGAGGACGGCTCATGAGTAGTACCTGTTTTAGGGTATCACAACGGGACCGAATGAACGGATCCAAGTTCATTATCTCGACAATGGCCCTAATAACCTAACCTAACCTTTTTTTGTCTACATATTTTGGAAAAAGCTTCCTTTTGCTTCGTATTTACTATGATTTGAAGCGATATTTTCAGACGTGCGACATGTACGATTGTCAGAAAGCTTAACCCTTCCGCTCCTATGTATCCGTATGGATACACTCATCTTTGAGAGCGTCTTACGATTTCCTTTTGATAATATTGGTTGATATTTTAACGGACTATGATTTTTTGAAGTCTTGGCTATTATCAGAATTAATGTCTTTATGTATACTTTTTTAATGTATATAAAATATGGCAATTAAAAAAAAAACGTTTTTCGTTTATTGTTTTTGTATCAAAAAATCATATTTTTGGTTTCTAAATTACACACACTTCCGGATAAATTTAAAAAAAAAACAAACAAATCCCTGATCAAGATAAACATTCGTTGTAATTACTTCAATTATTAATTTTTTTGTTTGGAGATTAATATAGTCACCACGATTTTTTGAAAATTCTATGTATCCATGTGGATACAAACTTGAGTTGTGTGTATAAAATAAAGAGTGAAGATATAACAAACTAAATCATGTTACTGTTGATGGTGTTGTAATACGGACATATTCTTTAGTTCTGGTAAGATAAAAGACAATAACGTAAAAATACCCAGAAAAATGAAATTCTTACGAACTTTATAGATTCAGATATTTCCGATAATTTAAAATATATAATAAGAAAGGAAGATCGTGGAAGTTTCGACTACTGTGCAGAAAGATCCGATAATATATATTTCTCCTCAGATGATTTGATGGCGCAACTGTCTAAATGGTGTTGTCAATCCCTGGACATAAGCCCCATTAACTTGTACTCCGGTTCAATTCAGAACAAAAGAAAAGTGCACAAATTATACAAACAAATATAATATGAGCATATAACAAGAATATGGGTTAATTGTTAACGGCTTAATTGTTAATGTATTTATATGAATTTTTTTGTCTATTATTTAAGTTAATATAAAGTTTTAGTCTTGTGCTTGCTTTCTTTAAAAATATTGTTTTTTATATACAAAAAAGGTAAAAATTTAACAATAAATCAAAAATTCTATCTAAAACATAATTATTGTATACTTCTTCACAGCTAGTGAATTTTGTATCCATATGGATACATTTAAGCTAACAATTTTTCAAAACTGAATGTTGGATGTTGTTACCGGAATCAATAGTAGTGAAAATCATAAAAATCAGAATTTTACATCGACCCAGTAAAAACCTGTAGCGAAAGGGTTAACAAGTGCTAAGGAGTAAAAATTCTCGTTCGTTCTTTCCTATTAAGTTCCTTTATAACACTGGCTGGTTATTGAACAAGCCTGGATACCATTTTCACAATGCAGACAACAATATCTTTTAGCTGTTATTTTGGATAATGTGGCTACTCTTAAATCTAAACCTCAATGGGAATTCTGCGCTAGTCTAGCTTGGAGCGGCTAAACTTGCGACGACAAAACTCATTGGAAATAGTGCAAATTAACCAGATGAGTGGCTGTTACTGCCCCTGGGAACCTAAAGTATCCTCAGGTAATCAGTCTTTTTTCCCCCTGCACTTATATGTTCTCTAGGCTCTATTTTGAATGACTCTTATTAGGAGCGTCATACAAACCTTAGCTAAGTTAGTTATGTCACACTAAAAATCACAAGAGAACAATAGAGTGCTTTAATTTGGTACAAGATGCTAAAAATCAATTAGATTGGACTTCCAACATAAATTGTGACTTCAAAATGCCATCATAACTTTTCGCATACAACAGATATTTCTGGAAAGGATCTTAGAAAGCCTAAACCTGGAGCAACAAATATTTATATTAATCTAAAATCAATGAACAACCTTTTTCTCTTTAGTTTTAATTAATCTTTTTTCCCAAAATCTTATTAAAAAATTCAAAGTGATTAGTTGAGGGGTTTTAGCTAGTTCCTATGCGCATTTCACTGGGGCTAATGCAGATCATCAGGGAACCTTTACCCAACATTTCTTAGAATAACTAAATACATTTATTTCATACTTCCAATTTACTAAGTGAGATGCTTTGAAACCAAATATCAAAGTCACAACAAGAACTCACTGATCAATTTTCCTTTTTTATTATCTTACGTTTTATTCTACAACTGTTTGGTTTTTTCCGACTCAAATTGTAATCGAAATTAAAGAGTTTAAAAAACCCCCAAAATATAAACAAATTTATTTAATTTTAAAGTTAGATGAAATATTTGTTAATGGTAATTTATTACAAAATATGAAACGTTTTTAGGAGGCCTGTTGATCGTAAAAATATTCGAGAGCGTGTGTTCAATTTCTTTTTTTATCAAAAAGAACGAACACAATAAAAAATGTAACTGGTCTTGGTAGTTACAGTGTTGTACGCTTGTAACAATGTTGTAGAGTTACCACAATACCCTCCTCTCACTTAAGACCTTAACGATACCTAAAAGGAATAAGTAATCTTTTCGACACATTAAATTTAAAAATGTAATGATACAGTTTTCTAGAAAACTACTTCAGTATGAAGAATCCATAAATTGTATTCCAAAAAGACGTTTATTTGTCTTTTATATAATGACGTAAAGTTACATGTGAATTTTGGTTCTAAATATTGAAAACTGTTTACGCACTTCTATAGTGTGTGTACGTAAGATGATTTTATTGCTCTGATTTAAATAGTGATTTTTTTCAAATATAGCCTTTTCTGTATATTTTAAAGAATGTATTATAAAGTTCGCGCATATGGTTTAAAAGATATGATAGAATAAAATTTTTTCCATAATGTGCCGTGATTGCAAACTTCCTTGGAAGAAAAAAAGGGTTGCTCGGTGGTGCTAGGTGCTCCCGCTATAATAAAATGAAAGGTAAGACTGCATATTAATAATTTAAAAAAAAGTTTAAATAATTAATAATCTTTTATAACACCATAAAATGTATCTCCAAATTCATGAAATTTTTAATTTTAAAAAATTACAAAAAGTTATGGCATACTTTTAGGCACGTGCTGATGTAAGCGATAAAATTTTGTTACTGGCATGTATGAAATAAAAGTCCGTCATCAATAAGATTCTACCGTCCTATCTCTTTTGAATTTACCAAAGAACCAAAAGAAAAAATTAATTTAGATATTGCTGCTTTGAAAAATAACAAAGTTGTAGCTTGCGGGAAGCAATTTTCGATCAAGCAAAATTTCGTGTACACAATGTTAGATGGCAAGACAGCTCAAACTATTACAAGTACATCTTCAGGTCTACTAACGATGGAAATACGTCCACGCGTTTCTTTTCTAACCCCGCAACTTGTTGCCGATGTGACTGGTGTAGAGATCCAACTAATTGATCGATTTCGCACTATACTACAAATAATAACGTGTGGCAAAAAAAAATGAATTCCTTGAAGTTCAAGAATTTCGCTCAAGATACCGCAAAACTTTTTGTTGAAATATATAGTTGGTATTATATGCCAGTAACAGTACACAAAATACTGATATACGGAAAAGATATCATAGATGCGGCAATACTTCCTATTGGTATGCTTTCTGAGAAGCCGAATAAGCCAGAAATAAAGATTATACAAATTATAGTTTAAGGTTCTCCAGAAAGTGTGATATAGTTTCAACAAACACAGATGTCTTTCGTCGACTTCTCTTACCGTCAGATCCTTTTATAAGTAGCATTAGATGTCAACCCCGTAAACAGGTTCTAGAACTTGATATAGTTACAGAAATGATAGATGATGAATAAAAGTCTATATCTAAATGCATGTATTGAAATTTATTTATAAAATAATTAGTTTTGGTAAAGAAACAAAAAGTTGTGGGGAAAAATATAATATGGGTATGTGGGCGGTGAGTGGTGGGCGTTAATTGAGGCAATAAAGGCTCTGTGCCAAATTTCCAAAACTTTCGGCCAAAAATAAATATTGGTTTCTATGGGCAGTGGGTAGCGGGCGTGGCCAATTTTGATGAAACTTTATTTTATTCTTAATTGAGGTAATAAAAGCCTCTGCGCCGAATTTCAAAACCTTTGGGCCAAAAATAAATTTTTGTTCCTATGGGCGGTGAGTAGTGGGCGTGGCCAATTTCGATTAAACTTTTTTTATTCTTAATTGAGATAATAAAAGGCTGGTCCGAAACTCAAAACCTTTGGGCCAAAAATAATTTGTGGTTTCTATGGGCGGTGGGTAGTGAGCGTGGCCGATTTTGCTGAAACTTTATTTTATTCTTAATTGAGGTAATAAAAGGCTCTGCCCCGAATTTCAAAGGCTTTGAACCAAAAATAAATTTTGGTTTCTATAGGCGGTGGGTAGTGGGCGTGACCAATTTTGATGTAACTTTATTTTGTTCTTAATTGAGGTAATAAAAGGCTATGCGCTGAATTTCAACATTCTACGTGTACTTCTTATATATTTTGCTAAATATTGTATGAACAATAACGAACGATATCTACATATATCTTTACCGACAGTAAGGCGGCCATCTCTGCTATCAATGGTGTGTACAGCACATCCATAGCTGTGGTCGAATGCCGATTATCTTTGAGTGAGGTAGCGAGACATTCAAGGGTGACACGTGTCTGGGTACCGGGACATTCTGACTCTCCTGGCAACCTCATTGCTGACGGAATAGCCAGGGAAGCTACAGAGCTAGATAACTCTATGATCTGTCACTTCACAGGCATTCCCCTATCGCACCGCAAGTTTTTGGTTCAGGGTGAATCATAGAAACTTGCTCAATCAAGATGGGAAAACGTGACCAACTGCCACGTGGCAGGGGCCACATGGCCCCGCTACGACCCACGCAGATCACGTGACCTTCTTAATTTCAACAATTTACTACTACGGCAACTTGTGAATGTCCTAAATGGACATTGTAACTTCGGGACCCATGCAAAAAGGATGGGTCTGGAACACAACGACTTCTGTAGAAGCTGTATTGATGAAGAGGAGGAGGAAACAGTACTCCATCTTCTATGTCAGTGTCCTGCCCTGAACAGCGTAAGGGCAGTGGCACTGCGCTTCAACTTCTTGCTAGATCTAGATAGCCTGGCGAGTGTGGAGCTTGTCAGAATATCGGCCTTCCTGGCGTCCACAGGATGGCTTAATGTGGCAGAGGACGAGTCATGTGTAGTCCCTGTTTTAGGGTATCACAACGGGTCCGAATGGACGGACCCAAGTAAATTGTATCGACAATGGCCCTAATAACCTAACCTAACCTTGTATGAACAAATCCCACTGTGCGACGTCCCGATGAAGTTTGGCGAGACTTTAGCACTGTTGTGGTCTGAGATATAGTGGGTAAAACGTTTTCTGTGACTACGGGACTGCGTTTGTTGACTACAGGAGGTGCCTCGACTTGTGCAGAGTCTGACCGAAATATGTAAGCTGATTTCAATCCGTCGATTGAAATTTTAAAATCTGGTTGGTTGAACTTTACGCAGAAATATTTGTTTTGCTTTGGCACTCCTCATAAGGTCTCTCCTAATTGGGCTCTAATTGTGTAGGAACGTGATCTACTCTTACGAAAACATACTGACAGTCTTTCAATGCTGGCTGCACAAAACTGTTCAGTTCCATGACGAATTGGTTTGGTGGTAGGAAGTTGAGAAATAGCTTTTCAAAACGTCTCACACTGAACGGTCCCCTTAGTAAAAACGGACAAAAATCGAAGGAGTTATGGTCTTGGCCTACTATTTTTGAAAATGAATTAAAATTTTTAGAAATCCGCTTATTTTTCCTGTGCGGGGACAATTAGATATTAAAAATACCCCCATTTCATTATTATTGGTAAAGCGCTAATTATTTAGGGTTGCCGTATACCTCTTTTAATATAACATTATTTTAAACTTTTTAGTATTTTTGTTATTGACAGTTTTGAAAATAACCATTGATATTTAACTAACATTATATGAATAGGGTTGCCAAATTGACAACACTAAATATTTTAAAATTAAATTATTATAAAAGATAAAAAACATAATATTCTTGTTTTATCGTTCGGCTATAGGTCAGGTTTTTAAAAAATCAATAAACACTAAATATTTTTTGATTATTTAATCTTTATTTAGTGTTATTTTTCCCAATATTTCGAATAGCTTCGCTATTCATCTTCAGGGGAACACTGTTGGGTACAAAACAATATATGATAAACATTAAAATTAATTTTTGATTATTTCTAATAAATTTACAATTACATACATGTAAATTAAAAATTAAATAAAATTATATTGGATTAACATATTTTCAATATGTCGATCGTCTGTAGTCCTTAGCTGCGAAAACTGATTTGTTTATGTTGTTTTTTGTGTTCGTTTAACACACTTCTGTAAATTTGAGCGCATTTTTTTTTTAATATGAGGAACGAATTTACGGACAATGTAAGGGAATGCCGATGGGATCACCAGTATCACCAGTTGTTTCCGATATTGTTATGGAGGAGTTACTGGATCAATCCCTTACAAAATTAAAAATAAAACCCAGATTATTAACAAAATACGTAGATGACATATTTGCTATCATAAATAAGGATACGGCAGATAAAGCTCTAAATGTTTTAAATACGTTTAACCCACAAATACAATTTACAGTGGAAACGGAAAAAGATAGTAAATTACCATATTTAGATGCAATTGTTAGTAGACACCAAAATATGATGACAGTCAACTGGTATCAAAAACCCACTGCATCCGGTCGTCTGATTAATTTCCATTCAAAACATCCCAGAAGAATTATAATAAACACAGCAAGTAATTTCATCAGACGAGTACTCACCATTAGTGATGATAGGTATCATGAAGAAAATTTACGGAAAATAAAAGAAATCTTAGACATGAACGATTTTCCGAAAACAATTATAAACAATTTAACATATAAAAAGAATGACACAACAATAAGAAGAGAGACTAATACAAAGTATTATAAAGGACTAACATATATAAAAGGTTTTTCTGAAAGGTTAAAAAACTCAGATCTATATGACATTGAAAAATATCAACTGGCATTTAAGACGAATAATACTATGCAGAGCCTATATAGTAACAGAAAGACTAAATTAAAGAAAGAGGACAAATGCAACGTTATATATAGTATTAACTGCAACGGTGACGGCTCAGGCACATGCAATAAGAAATACGTAGGAACAACTAAAAATAAACTGAAGACCAGACTAACATCTCATAAATCAGATATAAGAATGAAAAACAAACCCATGGAACAAAAAACTGCACTTGCGGCCCACTGTGCAAAGGAAAATCATGTGCCAAATTTTGAGAATGTAAAAATATTACAACAAGAAAACTATTATTCCAGGAGATTTACTTTAGAGATGTTTCACATAATTGACGTTCCTGCAGAGAAAAGACTTAACTATAAACAAGACACAGAGAAATGCGCTCAAATTTACAGAAGTGTGTTAAACAAACACAAAAAACAACATAAACAAATCAGTTTTCGCAGCTAAGGACTACAGACGATCGACATATTGAAAATATGTTAATCCAATATAATTTTATTTAATTTTTAATTTACATGTATGTAATTGTAAATTTATTAGAAATAATCAAAAATTAATTTTAATGTTTATCATATATTGTTTTGTACCCAACAGTGTTCCCCTGAAGATGAATAGCGAAGCTATTCGAAATATTGGGAAAAATAACATTAAATAAAGATTAAATTATCAAAAAATATTTAGTGTTTATTGATTTTTTAAAAACCTGACCTATAGCCGAACGATAAAACAAGAATATTATTATAATACAACAGGTCAACGATTAAACTAAATATATATACAGATAAAAAACATATTTATATAAAGATTAAAAATAAATTACCAAACAAATTCAAATAACACAACAATCTGAATCGGTGTTAAAAGATTCATCTACTATTATGTAACAACTAATTTCTTGATTATTGTAGAAAGAGGTGCTTGTATTTGTTGTATTTCTATTAGATGAAATTAATGGATCAGAAGAAATTAGGAGTTTATTGAATAAATCTTGATTACAATTTTCTCTGCCATTTTCTAAGTGTGCGCAAGTCTGTTCCTAATTGGTTTGGGTACACATTCTAGTATCTTCAGAATGCATTCCTAAAATAAACTAAGAAAATATTTGAAACAAAATGTTTATTTCTTACAGTTATTTAAATATTACCAATAGGTAAATCAAAATATTTTATAATTTCACAATCATGAATAAAAGTTTATACAACGTTGATGGCATATAATACCAATCATAGTTATTTAAATATTATTTTCGAGTATCCTCCGTTAGCTGTTTAAAGTTCTATTTATTTATAGGTCTTGCAGATTTTACTGTTGTTAAGATTAAATTAACATTATATAATAATTGTTCATTAACTCTTGTAATTTCGGACGATTTTTTTAATTTGTTAAAAAATTTTCGCGCTGTATTGCCATTATTACTGGTGGCAAAATTTGACTTCACTTTATAAACTGTTAATCCCATCTCACATGGAAATTTATCTTGAATTTCTTTTTTTTTCTTTTATTTTACAGTGTTTTCTTATCATTCCTAACTTGCCAAGTTTTAAAAGGCAATCGATACGTATGTGTAACATGCACTCAAAGAATCTTAGGAAACAATGTGAAGGTGAAATTACATATCTATAATGGTCTTCGTTGGGAGAATAAGTTATACTAAGTTTGTTCATATCTCTAGGTTTAGCTTGTCATATAAATCACTTCGACCCCGAATTTTTAAATGTTTTCGCTTAAGTACGTATGGATATTAATAAACAGTTAATTTCACATGGAGTCCAAATATGTGAGAATAAAGTTTTATGTGTGTTAGAGTCATCCTACTTGGTATTCTTTGTTTTAAAGCATCATACATTATCAAACATTATATATATCAACTGATAATTTTTATAAAAATATAAAATATGAATTATGTTTAAAATCATTATATTTCAAAAGTTGGCATAGAAAACATCTAAACCTTCTTATACATATTTTAGTATATATATCAGATTATTGATGCATAAAAGTCGTTTTGTGATGTGTCTAGTTTTTCGGGTCCAACGAAGCTGACTATTTTTTTTAAAGTACATATTTTGGCTGCATTCTTCACAATATTTCTTACAGTCTTGCTATAAATATTGAAATTTTAGGACTTTTTCTTTGTTTCTGCTACATTTCTGAATAAAGCAAATATAATTGCAAGCATTTTATTGAAAAATGAATTTTTTATATGCATCTTTCCAGCCCCATTTTTTGTTACTTAAAAGTTATGAAAACATTATGAAAATATTTCGACTTTAAGGCCGTATAACTTTCTATATGTGTAACGCACATGAAAAACCAGACCACCTCTGGAATCGTGGGAGTGTCAGCTTTCGAAAGTTTTTTTTATCTTTTCCCACTAGACAGCTTACTGTGCGACTGTGCGAATTCAGTCTCATTGGCGTTTACCTCTGCTGGTACGAGAAATGCTCCAAGAATTTGCGACGAAGAGCTGATAACCATATCGGCTGGACTAAAGCCAATGTCACTCTTAATTGTTGACCGCAGTCCCAACAAAATCAGTGGAAGTACTGCAGTCCACTCCTTTGTCTGACGCATTTGATGGTAGATTTCAACGTGTGCTGTGTTCAATTATACCGTTCGCCTGTGGGTGATACGCAGTAGTTCTCAGATGTTCAACGCCCAATAGTTTTGTAAGGTCTCTAAAAACGGACGCCTCAAGCAGTCTCTTCAAATATGTGGTTATACGTAAGGGCACGCCATATATTGATTTCCAACTACTTATGAGTGCGTCTGCAACACTTTGAGCTGTAATATCGGTGAGGGGTGCCGCTGTTGGCCAACGATCGATACATGTTAGGCAGTATCGGAAACCATTCGAAGACGGTAATGGACCTACGATATGCATGTTTATGTGTTCGAAACGGGCATCGGTGGCGGTGTACTCTCCTAAGGGTGATCTGGTGTTGCGCTGGATTTTTGCTCTGTGGCACGGAATGCATGCACGGACATACTAAGCGACATCTCTGTACATTGACGGCCATACGTAATGATTAGCAATGGATGTGACAAGGAATGAAGTTTCTGCATAATTGATTCACGACACTTCTTAGATACATAGGGTCTTACTCTTTCTTTAGATATGTTGTAATACATTTCCTTCGAAGAACTGGGAATTGTAGACTTCAGCGAGATGTCGGTATTGTTATTTTTTAACAATGCTTGTAGTTCGGCATCATTGTTTTGCTGTTCAGCTATTTAGTCAAGGCCAACCTATTGATTTTCAACGGCGTTGATGCGTGAAAGTAATTCGGCTATATTGTAATCAGTTCCAGGTAGATGACGAATATCTATGGTGTACTGGCTAACTTAGTCTAATTGAAGCGCTCTTCGGCGTGATGCTTCGTCACTTTTTTGTCTGAAGGCGGAGCTAATCGCCTTATGGTCTATATACACGACGAACTCTCTTCCTTCCAAAGCGTATTTGAAATGCTAGATGGCTTGATATGTCGATGTGAGTTCCCCGTCATACCCACTCTAGTTTTTCTGGGTTGGCGTCAACTTCTTAGAATAAAAACCAACTGTTTGTATTTGATCTTGTACCACCTGGTGTAAGACGGCTCGAACAGCATCATCGGAGGTATCACGTTAACGTTAACAAGGCGTTGGGGGCCATATAATTCAGCAATGTGGCGTCGGCCATATCACATACCATTATAAGTTCTCCTAACGCCTGGTATAATTTCCAACAACGAGCTTTGACTTTTACGTTCGGCAAAAAAGGGTGGTAGAATTGAGCATGCCCAGAGCGTCGACTTTGCTCTCAGGTGGTAAAAGACCACTGAAATTGATTTTGTGGCCTAAAAATTTTGACTTACCAAATTGACTTTTATCAAAATTGACTCTGAGGTAGTATCGGCGTAAGTAGTCGAAAACCGTTCTTAGGTGTTCTCAATTTTGCTCTGCGAACACAAAATCTATTGGTTTTAGAACTTGGTTCAAGTAACTCTGAAATGTTTGAGCAGCATTACGGAGCCCAAACGTTATATAACAAAATTCGAATAACCCAAACAGCGTTACTATTGCTGGTTTTGGAATATCACATGGCTCGACAGGTACTTTTTGGTATGCACTTTGCAGGTCGATGGATGAAAAAATCTTTTTTTCGTACAAATCATTTGTAAAATCACGCAAAAAAGATATCGGGTACCTGTCGGTAACTATGATATTCTTCAGAGTGCGATAATCACCGGATGCACGCCATACCATCAGATTTTTTCTCGAGTTATAGCTAGCTAGCCTAACTGTTGTTAGAGGGTCTGCAGATTCCCAAACTCTTTATTAACAGCATGAAGCTTATCGCTAGCAAGCCGGCGGGCTTTTAGTTAATTAGAAAGCCCTTTTGTAGTGATATGATGTGTGACCATAGACTCGGTGGGGCGCTTGTTAATGCTGACCGGACCTAAGTCCTTCTATTGGAGCAAAAGGTGGGCGTATGACAAAATGTGAACACATGACGCACGTGTGGGGTAGACTTTTGCCTCAAGTAGCGTTGTGCGTTCGATTAGTTTTCCACTGTCAACATCAACCAAAAGATCATGATGTTTAAAAAAATCGGAACCTGTAATAGCGCAGTTGACGTTCGTCACCAAAAAGGTCCACATAAAATTTCGGCGGAGGCCCAATGACATATTAAGAGTTTTCTCACCGCGGGACGGTGCGCAAAAAGCCGCAAAAAGATATTTCTTTCTTCCCACACGAATACCTTTAGCACTTCTAGACGTTAATACGAAGACGTCAGCACAGATTCCTATTAAAAAATTTAATTTCGACGGGCTATTTGGTACTTTGCTTTCGATTCGCCCGAGCAATCTAAAGACAATATTAGGTTTTTTTAGGTTTTGAGAACGAATAATGCTCACGGCACTTGGTGGCCTTTTCGCCAAATGTACGATGGTATAAACACTACTCGGAAAGTTGTTTTGCTGAGGAGTCGACAAATTTGCTCGTATTTGAAGAAGCAGAACGTGATCCTCTCGGGCGTCTACCTTTACCGTCGCAAAACTATTGCTACGTTGCTCGATACGTTCCAATCTGCTCTCAAGTTTCACGTGCTCCTAAACGTGGAGTTGTGCCAAATTTGGAAGTTCACCAACTTCCACGATTTTATCGGATAGCTTCGCCAGTTCTGCCAAATTCGTATCAGAGCCCTGCAGTATAGCACGTACTTGAGTTGGCGTGCATTGCATCTACAACGTCTTTAAAAAATCTGGGGCATTCCTGTCTGTGGACAACATGCTTAATTCGCGCTAACCAGACTTCGGCATGTTCAGGCCAAAGAGGTGGGACCTCGACTCCTATACGATTTATGGTTGGGAGTTCAATATTGGAACCAAATTTATTATTCAGTTTTAAAACTAAATTGAATATTTATTGATGGTAATGAACAGGAGACGTTTTTAGGAGGAATGTTGATCGTACAAATGTTCGAGAACGTGTGTTTAACTTCCTTTTTATCGAAAAGAAAAAAGAACCAATACCAGGAAAACTGGTACTTGGTAGTTCCAATGTTTTACTATTGCAACCATGTTGTAGAGTCACCGCAGATTTAATTAATACCAGAAGATGGAATGCTCTTCACATAAACGGAGCAGGCGGTGACACAAATTTAAAAAGCAATTATATAGGACAATGTGATTTTTAAGGTCGCCTTTTGGTAGGAAATTTAGTTAGGTATGATACTTAGCTCCAATGCCTACAAACTGCTTTCTTGGAATTTACTCTGTATCTTGAGATTTTCGTTATGAGGATACTGCATCACATAATTATCATTTACTCGAGAACTAGTTCTTCGATTACATTAGAAAAACACAGTAGGATCAGAAACAAAATAACCTTCAAATATCGTCCTAAGTAATATTTTTAACAGTCACATAGTTTCAGAGATATTCAGCAAGTTTCATAAAAGGAATATAAAAAATTCGTGTCTTAAAACCTCAATGAAGTTTTTAACTGAAGAAAATTTTGATTTTCATTCTTAATTAAATAAAATAAAACGAGCTTAATTTATTACATTTATTTCATATACCCTGAATCTGTTCACAATTGAGTGGTAGCACATCAGCGTCAAATTGAATTATTTGTAGTCAAATAAAATATTATATTATCGATTTCTAAAAACCATAGTCACAAGCCGAAAATTCTCAGAATAAAAAAATGTAATGGACGGTTAGTGGTTACTTAACGATTTTTCGTTATATGACGATGTTTTTTACTATCTTTTCTTTGTTAAAAAAATTATAATTTATATACGACTGATGTTGATGTAATAAGACAACAATCACATCGACTAAGCGTAGAAAATCAAGAGTTAATAATATTTGTCTATAGCGACTATATAGTAAAAAAAATCGCTTTTGGGCTGGTCCTACAACCTAAAAATATCAGCACATAAAAACCATTTTGTGTTACTTTTATAACGATTATCGTTTCGATAAAATAAAAATTACAAAAAATTAACGATTTTACTATCCTGCACAATTTTTAACGATATTCGCTATCGGTTGAAGTCAGCTATGTTGTTTTTATCTATTCTACTTAAGTTAAGTAAACGAAAAAATATATTGTGCTGTTAAAGTTAGCGATTTTAAATCGAGCTATCAGCTGTGGTCCGGCTTCTTTTGGGGAAACTGTCTAACATTATTTATCCTAGCAATAGAGAGCAATATTAGTAATATATATGTACATAAAAATATGAATTTACTTACTTGTAGCAAAGTTGGAATGAAATGAAATAAAATAATATAAAAACATTAAGTTGCGGTGCAGATGTTATGCATGTACATACAGAGATCACAAATATGGTTTTCTTTATTCCTCTTTGGGGTTTTCCTATATTTACAAAGAGATGCCACCCAATTTTACTGTTTGTTTACTTCTCTTAAAACAAGGTTACTGAATCACACAATCGTTATCGCAAACATCTAAAAATATCGAAAATTAAACAAATACCGAAACGTTAAAAGTTACTGAATCGCACTGCTGGTCCAGTTATTTAACTGATAGCATGCTTTATTCTAGTTAGGTGTACTATATTGAAGAAAATTCGGTAATTTGTAGACATTCGCAATCGCTATACAAGCAAATACTTTCGCATAAGTTACGTAAAAAAAAAATAAATGCATGAAGGCTTAATTAAAGTTTTACTAAACAGCGTAAAAACCTACCTCTCAAAATAAAAAACTGCAAAAAAATAATGTTAATTAATTACAGCATTAATTTGGTACAAAGTATAGACATGTTTATAATTATCATGGCTTGTAGACATTACACATGTGTAAGTATTCTTGGAAGTGCTTCATTCGGTCGTTTTAAACAAAAATCTGGGTTCAAACTTATTTACGTTGGGTTGATTACAAGTTTTTGTGCAAAACCGGCAATACTGACTATCATTCGTGTAGATTATTGCTATAAACTAACATTTCAGTCGTGGAGGGTTGGCATATGTTTGTTACATAAATATAGTTTTTATTAATTATAATGTATGTAGTTCTTTTTTTATACCCTTCACAAAAATGTGAAAGGGTATATTTAGGTTTGTCATTCCGTGTGTAATTTCTTCGATATCAATATGCGACCCATAAAGTATATATATTCTGGATCCTTATGAATAGCGATGACGATTGAGCGATGTCCGTCTGTCCGTCTGTCTGTACGTGAAATCGGTTTTCCCAAGCCCCCAGAAGAGCTAGAGACTTCATTCTTGGACTGATCGATTGGAAGTGAGCTAACTTAGAGTGGTATTGGAATTCAGAAAAATCGGAAGGACGGTTCCAGAGCTAGGAAGCTTACACCTATTTCTCGACGCAAAATTAACACCAAAAACCGATTATTTTCTTGCTTACTTGAAAATTGAACCTATTTCATGCCTTGGGACTCCTCAATTGTCCATTTAAAACTTAAAAAAAATTTTTTTTCCAGGGATGGGAAATTAAATTTTTTTTTTTTTTTTGTACATTCAGTGTTTTGTGGTACATATAATAACTAAAATGTTTAAAAATTTTAAGTTTTTCTTAAATAAAACCGTTTTTGGTGTAATGAAGATTTGCATCGATGAAAAAAAATTTACAAATTTAAAGTTCCCATCCAGGGTTAGGAAATTCTATTTTTTTTTTATACAATAAGCTAACCAAAAATCAACTGACGTCATTTTTCCTGGTTAAGATTACTTTTTATTTCAGCAAAACGAAATTGGTATTAAAAATTAAAAAAAAAATTAAAATTTCGATTCCAGGGTTCGGTACTGCAATATTTTGTAGTACATGAAGGTAACGAAAGTAGTAACAAATTTGTAATTTTTCTTAAATAAAACCGCTTTATACATCATTAAGACTTCCATTGGTAGCAAATAATTTAAAAAAATTAAATTTTCGATTCCAGGGATCGGAAATTGAATATTTTTTTTACACATTCGGTATTGTGTGGTACATATAATAATTAAAATGTTTAAAAATTTAAAGTTTTTCTTAAATAAAACCGTTTTATACATCAGGAAGATTTGCATAGATGGAAAAAAAATTTAAAAATTCTTATCCAGGGTTAGGAAATTTTAATATTTTTTGTACATTAAAATAACTAAAAATCAACTAACGTCGTTTTATCCTAATTAAAAT
The DNA here is from genome assembly GCA_963675445.1 of Linnaemya vulpina. Lineage (NCBI taxonomy): Eukaryota > Metazoa > Arthropoda > Insecta > Diptera > Tachinidae > Linnaemya > Linnaemya vulpina. The sequence continues at coordinate 3,797,577 of OY776281.1, read as the reverse complement.
TATTTTTTGTCCTGGTAAAACAGAATTGGTATCAAAATTAAAAAAAAAACAAATTTCGATTCCAGGGCTCGAAAACTGATATATATTGTACTACAAGAAAGTGACAGAAATGGTTACAAATTTGTAGTTTTTCTTAAATAAAACCACTTTATACATCATGAAGACTTGTATGGATAAAAATTATTTTAAAAAGTTTTAATTTTCGCCTCCAAGGATCGGAAATTGAAATATTTCTTGGGCACATTCGGTATTTTGTGGTACATATAATGACTAAAATATATAAATATGTTAAGTTATTCTTAAATAAAACCGTTTTTGGTAACATGAAGATTTGTATGGATGAAAATATATTTTTAAATTTAAAGTTCCCATCCAGGGTTAGGAAATTTGAATTTTTTAATACAATAACATAACCAATAATCAATTAACGTCGTTTCTTCTTGGTTAAAATAATTTTTTATTCTGGCAAAACAAATTTGGTATCAAAAATTTAAAAAAATCAAAATTTCATTTCCAGTGTTGGATACTGCAATGTTTTGTAGTACATGAAAGTGACAAAAATTGTTACAAATTTTAGTTCTTCTTATATAAAATCGCTTTATACATCATAAAGACTTGCATTGGTAAAACATTATTTAAAAAAATTTAGTTTTCGTCTCCAGGGGTGGGGAATTTTATTATTATAATTTTTTTTTTTGTTGGTACATTCGGTATTTTGTAGTACATATGGTAACTAATATGTTTAACAATTTTAAGTTTTTCTTAAGTAAAACCATTTTTGGTATCATTAAGATTTGCATTGATTAAAAATAAATTTAAAAATTTAAAGTTCCCATCCAGGGTTCCGAAATTTAAAATTTTTTTATACAATACATAACCAAAAATCAATTAAAGTCGTTTTTTCCAAGTTAAAATTGTTTTTTATTTCGGCAAAACAAAATTGGTATTAAAAATTTAAGAAAAATAAAAATGTTGATTCCAGGGTTGGATACTGCAATATTTTGTATAACATGAACGTTACCAAAATGGTTAAAAATTTGTACTTTTGCTTAAATAAAACCGCTTTACACATTATGCTAAAAACATTTTTAAAAATTAAAATTTCTTTTCCAAGGGTGGAAAATTTAGAATATTTTTTTTTAAGTAACCAAAAACCCCAACTGAAGTTGTTTTTATTTTTTGCTAACTGAAACTATTTTATAAGTTAGAAAGCAGACGTACGTTAGTTGAAGGGTATATAAGATTCGGCACAGCCGAATATAGCACTTTTACTTGTTTAACTTGTTTTCTTCGCCGATGAATATTCTTGCTACATATAACGAGGAAGAATGGTGGTGTATTCTGTTCTTCACTACATCACGGTATTAATCGTTGTCAATAATGACAGCTACCACTGCTATGACTTCGTTATTGAGACAAGCCGATAACAATTAACACAATCCTCAACTAATGCAGATCAGAAAAATTCGAGATCATATTCATGACCGAGTGCCGAATCGATCTCGAGACCTAAGGCTTGTAGTCTTGTGTCCTACTGTTTCAACCAATAGCACCCTCATATATTATTCGTTTATCCGAATATTGTTTCAGATGAGTTATTCTGTAATGCAATGCGAATGTGCAACTTTTTGCATATGAACGGTTTTTACAGAAAACCGTTCTGAGATCTATGGTATGTACATATGCATGTACATACATACATTAAAGTTAAAAATGTGAGAGCGGTACGTAACCCTTTCTCCAAGAAATAGGTATATATATATATATATATATATATATATATATATATATAATATATATATATATATATATATATATATATATATGTATATATATATATATATATATATATATATATATATATATTTAAAGGTGTTATTTCATTTATAAAAAGGAATTAGGAAAAAATATTTAATAGTGGCATTTTATAAATGTTTTGCTAGTTGTCATAATTAACGCTTTGAAAGATCTTGTGTTCTGTAAGTCTTTTAAAGATAATTATATTCTGATATATTTTAAGTTATTAAATTCTTTCCATTTTTAGTTTTTTTGGGTTAATGTTTTTTTTTTCTTAGTCTTAATGTAAGAATTCGATATCAAGGATTTTTGAAAAATGTTCAAATCGCAAATTTTGGTAATATGCGCATCACACTTACATACGATGTATTTAGAAGTTTTCTCACTTATCTATTAGTATTTTTCACGCATTTTAAATAATTAAAAAATTCATATGTATTTTACGCTTTGCTAGTTTTCGCAACAGCATATCTATTTGCTCATTGGAAAATAGATATGCGCAATAACTAGTTTCAGTACGTCGAAGTCAGGTGGTGTCTATAACATCCTTAGCTAAATCTTTTTTTTTCGCAAAAATGGAAGTAGCATCTCATACTTTATTGGCCAATAAATCAGTGGATATCTAAATCTAGTTTGAGTTAATTTTGGTAAAAAGTCAAACTCTATTTAAATACGATTTCAGTTTTTCAGTCTGACTTAAATACTTCAATTATGTATGCGAAAAATATGGTAGCACCATGAAATATGTATACAAAAATCTCCATTGTTCAGAAAACAGGTGTTTTACTTATTATTCAAGTGTTGTGTATGATATTATTTTAACTGTTAATATATTTACTATTCGACATATTGTTGTCATTGTATTACTATAATATGAAATTTATTTGTTGGGTGTAGAAACATAGAATAGAGTCATATGGGAAAAACTATTACACTTATTATAGTGCGATTTTTTAAAATCATTTGTGAGTTTTCATTTTAATTCTAAAATGGTTTATAAAAGATAAGTTGAGGAGTTTGAAACTTTTCAAAACTGTGATTGAAGTCTAATAATTATTTGGTATAAAGCGCCAATGAAATGCATGCATGCTTAACCACCCAACAAATAATTTTCATATTGTAGAAATTATTTTAAGTTTTTCAATTGTGCTAAGAGTCTATTTGTACAATATATATTCTTTCATTGATTTTTTGCTTTATTTTAACGATAGTTAACTTTATTTACGTACATTAAAAATTATTTTAGGAAATTTTTCTCAACATCACAATGTTTTCTTCTTGTTAAAAGAAAGAAAAGTCAGTCATATTTTTACTGAGCATGATTTAAATGGTGAATGAGGGGCATTTGAGTCTTATTTAAGTTTGCGATGAAAAGCAAAATTTGCTATTTAAATGGAATAAGATAAACAACATTTAAATAGCCACTTTGGGAAGTTTAGCTGGGCATCGGCATTCTTTAAAAGATTTAAGCTTAGGTGGAATTCGTGACATAAACACTTGATCATGAATTAAAAATAAAATACACTTCTACAAAATTTTACTCAACAGAACAAAAATCCGTTAATATTTCTGTAGGTTTCAATAGTTACATATATGTATATCCGGACATATTTTTACTCTTATGTTAAATTAAGTTACTAAAGCATGGAGTATTGAATTGTATAAAATCATATGTATTGAGTATACTTCTGTATATTTCAGAATCAAATAGTATCAAAAAATATATGTAGGATAGTACATACATATATTCATGAGTGATCTCTACCTCTTCCTTGCTAATATTATTTGTTCTTATTCAATACTTTCGTTGAGTTTATAAAAGCCACACAACATACATATGTATGTACATCACAAAGGAACAAAGACAATAAAGCAACAACACTATAACGGCAGCATGTGTTCCTTTTTTCTCAGTATATACTACTGTTGTTATTGTTTTTATTGATATTCATATATATGTATATATATATGTAAATATAGAGAAGAAATATAAAAAAAAAAATCAAAATTTTACCACTTTTTGTTATGCCTTGGGAAACGCATATGACCCCTTCTTTTATACGAAAAATATTCTCTTGTTATACAGTAAATACATTTGTATGTGTGCTTGGCCATCGAGGGTAGTTTGTTAAGGTGGCTATTTTCAAATAGCACTGAATAAAACTATGTGGACTATATGGATTTTGATGCGCTAAACTCGAATCCGTTTTCGATTTTTTTCCATCAGGTCCAGATTTATGTTTATGGGCGTGGCAATTTTCCCCCCTAAATTAGCCAGGTACGTAGACAAATTGCACCCTAACTCGAGAACGAGTCATCCGATAGAGTAGATTCTAATATTTATTGTAGCAGTATATGTGGAAATTTATGGACAATACATAAGTGAATCAGTTTTGATTTGTTCCGAATGCTGTCATTGCAGGGCCTCAACGTCTTGAGGCAAGTTCGTACTATCTTAGATGATTAGTTCCTACAATCGAGCATGCAAAGCCGAAGCCTTAAATTTTTTTTAGGTTAGGGTCAACCCTGTAACGAATCGCGTTAAGGGTACTCGACATGTGCAGTTTGCTGTGATACACTTTTTCATGAAACTTATCACGCTTTCTTATTCATACACACATATGTATTTTTTTTTAAGTTTTGCAATATTTGCTCACAGACTTATTAAAATTGTTTTGTTTCTCTTTAAAAATATCTAGATAACCTACAATAAAAAAGCGTCAGTTGCATAATTGCTATTTAATGTTTGTGAGAGCACATATACTTATATTGCGTTGTAATATAGCAACAATAGCCGGATAATGTTTCTGCCAATGGTAAACTGCCGCTGTCTCGCGGAATCGGTTTCTGATGTCATATGGGTTATCAAAACTAAGTAGAGCACTCTTTGATTAAAATTTTGTCTGGCGACCTTAAATTTATATGTCGAATATGTTTTAACAGATATTTGGAGTCAATTATAGCACTTGAAATATTAAATATAAATATTCTTGTAAAACCGTGCCATATGACTGATGAGCTAAAAGTACCAAATATTGATCGGCATAGCTGCGAGGTGTTTTTGAGTGGGAAATCAATTCGCTATGGCTATAAATAATGGTGTTTGAGATTACCGAAAGGGTACCTATTCTATATTCCAACCATAAGCTTGACAAACAACTTGGGTTATATGACTTTGTAAGAATCGTTATTCATCCTTTTTCACTCGATCAGATGAATCCAATAAGCATGTTATGCGATATGATAGAAACAAAAAAAAAAGTCGCTGTAACCTCAAACATGTCTTATTGCTAATTATAATAAGTATATGGGATATTGCTCAGCTAATCGTATTGGAACCAGAGGAAAGAAGTAGTGGTGGCCACTATGGGTAACTTGGACAGTGGGAATATCAGAAAATTAAATCATTAACCCAAAAAAGCTATAAATCATACTGCCTATGTTTGCTGTAAATGTAATTACTTCGAGAATTATTACAAATATTTATTTTAACTTTCAATACATGGAAAAATAAATGTATCGGCTCTCGAAAAAAGAGCTGTACTACTTTATTTTGTTAGTTGAAAATTAGATTAATGTTGATTCCTACATTAATAGTTAGATTATTTAACATGCCATTCAAATACTAGCCCATTAACTATAATCCAATATGATCGAATATACATTTCACTTACACTTCCCTAATCTGAAAGTGGTTAGATGAATCCTGCTGTTGCCCTCGTGTCACTGATTTTGTGAATAAAGTACCAACATTGTAAATCAATCACTAACAAAAGTAATCTGTTAAGAAGTAAGCAATGTTTCAAATGGTTTTTTTTTTGTCTTTTTACTTTATTTTGTGGATTGCCTTTCGGTTCAGTTCAGTGCGGTTCCTATTCTGTTTTTTTTTTATTCAATTCTGCTTATTTTAGCTTTTGTTTTTTTGTTAAGCTCTTATGGGTGCTTTTGCTATTGCATAAGCCTCATAACAAAACATCAATAAGTACGTAAAGCTGCTTGAGATGTTATATGTACATGCGAATAACTTTTAAATGACGTTGTGTTCCATGCTGTTGCTACGTTCAAAACTTATTTCCCAGAATTCTTTTGTTTGGTATTTTGATTTTGCTACTTTTTTTTATTTTAATTTACCTTGATTGTTTTATATTTGATTAGATTGTTTTTTCCTGCATTTATCACTTTTTTGGCGTTGTCTATTGTTATTGAATAAAACAAAGATTGTAGTTACTGATCGCAAAAGATGTACAGAAATTATTCTGTAGCGTTGAACACAATTTAATGGTTCGCATGGTTTTATTATTTTTGTCTTGTTTTATATGTTATAATTTTTTTTATTGTTTATGGAATTATACCAAACTTGTCCTTCCGCTCTTAACACCCTTAAATGTTTAAACATTTCCGTTCCACAAAATCTAATTATAGTACCAAATGTTTTCATAAAGCTTTCTTAAAAGAAAATCCTATGGAAAGTTTTTTAGCCGATTCAAAATTGAATTTAATTAGTGGTATAACTACATATACATATGTATATGTATATATATATATATATATATATATATATATATATTTACCATATAAGTGCATGATTCGTTCGTTCGTGGAGGATAGTCCTTTATCATGAGTCTCTCAATTAAGTAAACTTATCGCTAATCACTTCCACTTTTCAAAGAATTCAATGTATATCGGTGACGTTGTTTGAACATACTGATATATTCATAATCCATCGTTGTCCATATGCACGTAGTATATAATCCGACCGCTGCGAATAGAGCAAGCTGCTTAACTAATCCGTACATCAGAAGCCAACGTGGTATAAATTTTTTTTTTCAATTGGTTGACATTCTTTCATAAAATTTCCTAAAATTTTTCATTGAATTTTGAAAATATTCCATTTTTGCACATATGTTTCAATTACCTGTTAAAAATTATAGGAACAAAATTTTTAAATATTATTTTAATGAAATACAGAATGAATTTTAACAGGTAAAATTTTCCAAATGATTTTATGGAACGCTACCTAGGTACAGTATAATAATGTATGGTATATTTTCGAAGCCTGATATAAGGACAATAATTTGGAAATCATTTTTTTTTCGGCTTAGTTAAAATATGGACACTTTCAGCTATAAAGAATTGATCGAAGAATATTTTAAGAGCAAAAATAAAGAAGATGTTCTAAACCATATTTAAAGAAATTTGAACATAAATGCTATCAACATTGAAACACAATTGGAAATTAGAAACAAAGTTTCTGATTTCGTCAAAATATTTGCGAAAACGCTACAAGGAAGATGACTTTAGTAAAAGTAAATTTTACAAGCGCTTTGGGAATTGGCTACCTGGTGAACTACGTATCCAGATGATTTCAGAAACCACAAATGAGATAACTGTAGTGATAGATCTAAGAGACGAAAACTGAAGAATATAAATGAAGAAATCGGATGTTAAAACTTTTAAGATAGTTTTCTTCACAAACTGCGATCATAAAAACAATTTACGAAAGTGGATTTAATACAAAAAGTAATCCCACACCAAATGAGGAAACACAGTTCACAAATGAGGAAGCGCTTGTATTATTTATGGATTTAAAGTTATCAAAACAGCAGTATACTCAACACAGATTGCGTGCGATCGAAAAAGGCTCAAATTTATATCCATCATATCATCACATAATTGCAGCTAAAAATGAGTGTTATCCTCCAAAGGGATCTATTAAAATCACACCAATTTCGGCACTGGTATAACTGCAAGCTCTACTTGATCACTTGATTGCTGCAATCACTTAAAGGAAGTGAGTTGAAAAAACATGGAAACTGAAATTTAGCTATTTTCTGTAAATGGAGATGCGATGGATATTCTTGACAAAAACAATACAAACAATTTTTATGTGAAGATATTTTTAAAGTAGATATATTCATTGTGTCATTTATTTCATTGCGATTAATAAAGAATATTAATCAAATTGTAGTTAAAAAAACCATACTCTATCGTCTACGAAATACTGTAGACCAATAAAATTTGAATTTGAAAAGGAAACTCATGATACCATTCAGAATGAAGTAAGTGACATTAGAAGTCAAATTTCTACACTAAAGCCGTTAGACTTAGAGATAGATGAACAGACTATTAAATTGAATTACCAATTAATACTTTCAATGATAGACCGAAAATCTGCCCAGGTTTTGACTGATATAAAAGCTTCATCCGTAAGGATGTAAAAAATTATTTTATTTATTTATTAATTATTTTTATTTACATTTATTACCAATTGGAGATTTATCAGAGGAAGCCCAGGACATCAGAAATAATGATTACAGATTTTACAGAAAACATAATACCAGAAAAATGCCACGAGGTTCTACAAATGAAGATTTATTTCATATATTATTGGCAACGCCAGATCTCTTCATATCTAGCATTCGAACTCAATGGAAAGTGAATCATTCGGACCTACATGCAAAAGCTAAGGCACTGCTATAGGACAGAAGGAATACAGAGCAGAATATAGAATATTTACAGGAAATATTCCAGCCAAATGAATAATAATTATAATTTGCAATTAATATTTGAATGAAATAAAGTATACAAATATTAAATTTTATTTTATTTATCTAGAATCTATTTAAGACTATTATATATAGAAAAATTAATTTACACTGTTTTATTTTAAAATTGACCAAAAACTAGGAAATATGTAAGTATTGTGAAGCATAACGTTAAAATGTGGGCCATCCTAATGAAAATACGGAATATACTTCAATGAAAATATGGGCCACCCTAAGACTAACAAAATATTATATTGTCATCCAAGATTGAGTTGTGGCGCAAATTTGAGACAAATTGGTTAAGAGGAAGTGGGTCAAAAATGAGTTGGCAGATTTGAAACAGAAATACAAACAGGAATTAAGAAAAACAGATCGAACATTGAATTTTAAGCTATAATTTCTTAACAACCGCTGCACTAATCTTAATAAAACCTAAACTCGATAAAAGCTTAAGATGTTATCTATTGACCATAACATATTTATTAGTTAAAAAGTTACAGAGTTTTGGCCAATGACAACCGATTTTGAACCACTGAGCGGCAGACCAATCTTGTTTTCAAATGAACAAATTAGTTTTAAAGAAATGCTTGTGACAGAAAATATTGTACAAATCTCAGAAATAGTAAAATGCATGACTCAACTAAGCTGAATAAAAAATAAATACATTTTACTTATTACTAAATAAGATACAAATAAGTAATACAAATTGAATCGCCTGGTACCAGCGTTTTCAAATATGGCGATTTGTTTGTGGCTATGAAAGTTTTGATTTATGAATATCGCGATTGGCGATATTTGAAGTCCATGGCGAAATTTTTGGCTACATTTTTTTTATTTTTCCAAAAATTTCTAACTTTTCGCTTTATTTCCTTAGAATCTAAAAAAAGCTGTCTCTACATTTATTTAAGTGATTGAGTTTAGTTGGTATGGTATGTATACAAAGGCGAATTCAAAGTATTTACATGTGTGTCTATATCATAAGTTTATGATTATCAGTGATAATTTATCACGATGCTGCCGCCACTTACCACTAAACGTGAGCATAAAACGTCTTGTTGGACCAAGTTCATAACGTTCACTAATAAATTGTTCTCTTTTTTTGCACTTGATTTCATGAGTACACAAATATTGCTGTTCTCTTAAATAAAAAACATACAATAGCATTTGTTCTTCTTCGAACTAATGCGATATTTATTGTTGTTGAAAATAAAATTTCAATACTGAATTGTGTGTTTTAATAGTGTCTCTTGATATGAAATGCTGTTATAAGAGACAACATGTATGTATGTAAATGTATGATGTTAAAAGAAACGGTTTGTACTTGTATTTAATTTATTTTATATATAATCAAGTTTTAGAAAATGAGTTGTAATTGGAAATCTTTTTTTTTTTTTTATTATTAATAATTTTAATTTTGATCAATACTTTTTTTATTATTCATAAGTTTTTATTTCATTTGTTCTCATTCTAGAAACAGTAGTAGCTTGAGTTTTTTTACGTTTATTCATGAATAAAAATATCTAATTTAGTAGTTCCAATAAAAAAAAAATATTTACACTCATAAAAGAGTAAGTAAAATGAACTATTGAACAGTATTGAGTGTAAAACATATTTATTGCACACTTGTTATAACTGTCCATTCAAATGAAGTGCTATGATTTTTTGGTTGTTTGCTCTCTTGTTCTCTGCATTTACTGTTTAGTCATATTTCCATACAAATACAATCAATATTTGCGCTTCAAAAAAATGCAATATTGTACACTTTTTAACGTCTTGTGCTCACCTTTACTTACCACCTTAAGGAGTTGTCGGCGGCCGTTCTTAATATGTTGTCAGTACCAACAAGTAACGCTTGCGTGGATAGAATTTTTTCTATAATGAATTGCGTTAAAAATAAATTGAGAAGCAAAATTCAGTACGAATTTTCAAATTCTTTACTTTTAATAATATCGTTTGTATATATATATATATATATATGTATATATATATATATATATATATATATATATGTATATATATATATATATATATATATATATATACATATATATATATATATATATATATATATATATATATACATGTTTATATATATATACATATATATATATATATATATATATATATATATATATTATATATATATATATATATATATATATGTATATATATATATATATATATATATATATATATATGTATATATATATATATATATATATATACATGTTTATATATATATATATATATATATATATATACATGTTTATATATATATATATATATATATATATATATATATATATGTACATGTTTATATATATATATATATATATATATATATATATATATATGTACATGTTTATATATATATATATATATATATATATATATATATATATGTACATGTTTATATATATATATATATATATATATATATGTATATATATATATATATATATATATATATATTAATATATGTACATGTTTATATATATATATATATATATATATATATATATATATATATTAACTATTTGACATAATGTCATTGTACTATTATAATATGAATTATAATATGGTAAAAAGCTCGAATGAAATGCATATAGACATTGCTTAACCACCCAACAATTAAATTTCATATTAGATAAGTATATATATATATATATATATATATATATATATATATTGTAAAACATGCGTTGCAACTGAAGATATGTTAGGTAGGTTCAATTCAAAAGAAATGTACCACAATAAGTATACAAACAACAATAATGATGAAGAAAATGCTGAGTACGAAAATTTTGATTCGATACTTGATATGTGTGCCTAAATGCTTTTTATTACTTTTAAATTTTTTATTTCGATATCAGCACTGAAGCATTGATTAGTTTTTTATGTTTTTTGTGAAATTTTTTTGCAATATTTAACCAATGTACCCTTTAGTAATTTACTTCAATATATTTTAATATGAAATATTTTTTTTTTAATTTTTGTAAGGATTATTTTGATGATACAATAACTGAATTTTTATATGTACATATAACAATATTTGTATTAATAAAATTAAAACAAAGAAATAGAAAAAAATTACATTATTTTATATTTTGGCGATATTTGCCCGATTTTGGCGATATTTGGTAAGGCATTCGAATGTTAAACTAAAAGAAATGCTACAATTTTTTGTAATAAAAAAATAAAAATGTATTTTATTACTTGAATTACATTCTATAATTTTTTTGGCGATATTATAGCGATTTTGGCGACATTCTACAAGCCATTTGGTGATGAAGCTCGAAAAAAAACTGGCATCCCTGCCTGGTACTGATGCAACCAAAATTCGAACGTCATCCTATGAGTCGTTACTTTTGCTTTTTTGCACGACTTTTAATGCTTCCTATAAAGTTTCATAGTGGTGCACGTCGTTGCGAGTTCTCTTCGATGCACTATCCGTTTTTTTCGCGAGTTGCTGACTAATTAAAGATCATTATTGTTATAAATTTATATTTGAAAAGTAGCTTAACTTACTCTAAAGTTTGATACGATGTGGCTAGCAATTCTGAACTGTCGTTCCAGATATTGCATTGCTTTATAATATGAACTCTTCGTGATTATTCCCGCAGAGTATGAAGCCTTTTTCCATTACTAAATTTATTATATGTAGCCTAAATATTTATGCCATTATAAATACTATATGTACATGCCCGATATGAGCAACAAACTCTGTTACATTTGGGTGTTACTTCGGAAACTCCATACAGTTTTAAGTAATTTCACTAGCTCAACTAGTCTACCCTACTAATAAACGCACAATTTGATTACATTTGCACAAAATTACTATCACTGCTGATGGAACTCTACATGACGGTTAAAGTCGGCAACAGTAAGTATATTTCTTAACGTGTAAAGAAATAAAGCAATTAAATAATCCATAAAAGCTTTCATAGTACAAAATGTCAAGGATTTCTAACAAATCTCCAAACTTATTTTGTTATGTATGTGGTCACAAAATACCAAATCTTCTCTGTTGAAATAACTCAAAAAGGCTTGTTCTCTATTTCGGAAGTACGAGACTTTCACGTCCTTTTGCACCAAATTACAATGTTTTAATATTGATGCAAGAAGCTCAGACTTGTTTCTTGAGAGCACTAATTTACGAATTAAGTTATTCTGATCAGTTTGATTTGGAATATAAGGTTTACTTGTTGGATTTCCAAATGATTTTAACCGCACGATATCAAATTAAAATTGACTCACTTATTGTCCATCAATTTCCACATATACTGCTGCAATAAATATTAGAATCTACTCTTATTTTCTCGATTTAGAATTACAGGTTAGTGAAAAATACTATATTATAACTTTTAAATCCAAGATCCATGCAAAATACCGTTGTACTTTAGTTTATTTACCTGTTAACCTAACGAAATGCTATCGTCACGCACATGAAAGGTTGGTAGCATTACAACATTGGGTACCTGCGGTAAATTGAAAATAAAATCTAAATTTTACAACAGATTTTTATGGTTTATAGCTTTTTTATTTCTGAGATCTGTAACTAATAGATAAAGGAGCAAAGTGTTGAATATTTGCTTTAAATTTTTTTTAATTACATTTTTAATCAGAAAAAAATTAAGAATTTTGCACGAAAAAAAAATCTTTTCTCGATTAATATCTGAATATTTCCAAAACGATAAGAGATAAAGAAAAACTGTATGTGACCAAAATAAAAACAATTTTGTTACACATCTTCTGGTGTTTTACTTTTTAAGTGGATGACTCGTTCCCGAGTTAGGTTAAAATATGTGTACATACCTGGCTAATTTAGGGACAAAAAATTGCCACGCCCATTAAAAAAAAACCTGGACCTAATGGGAAAAAAACCGAAAACGGATTCGAGTTTAGCGCATCAATATCCATATAGTCCACATAGTTTTATTTAACGGCGGATTTGGTTGTTGAGCAGTGTAATTGGTTGCATCGACGGGACACACATAAACATTATAAAGCCTACCATTAATGAGCATCTATACTTTAATCGTAAATGTTATTTTAGTATGAATACCATGATCGTAAGTATATATGTATCGTATAAATATAGTTATTTATTTACACTATAAAACTAATTTCTATATACCATTTATGTGCAGATTTGCGACTATGAAATGAAAATTCGAGCGGTAGATGCAAGCTATCCTGGCTCAAGCCATGATGCATATGTGTGGAACACAAGTAGCGCCAAAGATTATTTCCTTGCCAGGCATGAGTCAGGAGAACGGACATCAAAATTATTAGGAGATGGTGGATATGGCATCGAACCTTTTTTGTTGACACCATATAGAGATCCACGCTCCAACTCAAAAGAGTATAAATATAATATGGCTCACTCATCGGCCCGTAATGTTGTGGAACGAAAAATAGGAGTGCTGAAAAGTCGGTTTCGCTGTTTAATGAGCATTTTGCATTATCATCCAGAAAAAGTTGTAAAAATTATAAACTCCTGCTGTGCACTTCCTAACATATGCAGAAGCTACAACATACAAAACTATGAGGATATTGCCAACGAAGTCCTCTCTACAAAGTGAAGGTAAAAGGATTAGAGATAAAATAGCTAATACCTTGTAGCAAAATACCTTCTCAAGTGAAATAAAACTAATTTGCGACGATAAAATAAAATTTGTATTTCATAACTTTAGTAAAAAAAAATTAAAAAAAAATGCAGTCTTTTAAATTTTTATATATGTAGGTAAATAAGTAAGTATGTTTGAAACTATAAAGCTTAATAGCTAAAGGAACGTTATTTAAAAATTGCTAATATATCACATTTTCTGTTCGTATTCAAATTTCATCAACCCCAGGTCTAACTGCTTCTTTTTTAATTCATTTTTTTCATGCATTGTTTGCAAAATTCCTCTGTTGATCCGAACAAATTCCTCTTTTGACTCGTTTACTGCATTTGCAATTGACTCTTGCCCCTTCTCGATTGCCCTATACACACGGCGTAAGCTGCTTGCATTTTCCTTTTAAATTTTCAACAGTTCATCTCAACTTTTCTTTCGTTATGTTCGTCCAAAAACCTTTTTAATCTGTCCCCAACGTTCGCAGTTTTGATCCTTTTAGGTGTGCTGCTCATCACAAGTGGGGACAGTGGACGTTTTGTAGAAGTTGATGACATTTCTTCCTCGCAATAACTACCTACATTTTCTGGCAAACCAACAGCAACACCTTCCACTGACTGAGCGATTGCACATATCCGTATTATTGTTTCTTCATTGTTGGATAGCTGAAACTTCGAAAACGGTCCTCCACCTGTTGCTCTGGACTCAGCTTTATTCTGCGTCAGCTTTCTCTTCACGTCGCTTTTCCAGTCAGTCCAAACCTGTATGAAATAAAACAACACAATTTAGCTATAGAATTACGCTTTTAAGATTTTACTTACCTCTTTCCACCCGTTGATATCCTTTTGCGGTGGACCTGCCGTTGTCTTGTCCCGTTTTGTGAAACCCCTTGCGATGTCAGGATATTTTTCCATAAACTCAATGAATATCGAGTTTTGTGTGCTGTTTTTATGTTTTCCCCTATTAAGAAAATAAAAATTAAATTTTTTACTAATTTATCAACTTTAGTTCACTTACATGTTCGCAAAAATCTAACTGTTGAATAAATGAAAAGGTGCGTTTAGCTTACTTTAGTTTACTTCCAATAACAAAACGACAGCTGTAAACTGATCGGATTGTTTCCAATAACAAAACCGATAACATCGGTTTCTGTGACACCTAAAACCGACATTAATTCTAGTTCGAACATAAAACCGATAACATCGGATTTCATGACACTAAAGTTTTTTTTTTGTCGGTTTCAAATCCGATTCCGATAAGATCGGTTTCTATGACACCCCTGAATATATTCAGTATGAGTAATTGTCAACAAGCTGACATGATGGCTGGAATAATGCCAAGTTTTGTAAACAACCGTCTACACTGGATGCGCTTTGATTTCGCACAATGCCATAATCACCATAAATGATCGAAAATAGCAAACGTTTCCACTCATACACACTATTGTTTTTGCTTGCGGTGACACCAAATGTCATAATGTGTACTCGACCTATCGACTAAGGGAGGAATCAAAATCCATTTAGAGTAGAACATTGGAACTTCCAAAAACCCGTGAACTTTCTCGTCAGTACCGCATGCAATTTTGCAATGAAAATTTGTGTAAACGAAAACAGTTTACACATTCAACTGATCCACTTAATCAGTGGTAAAAATAAAATACACATGAGTACTGATGAGAAAGTATAGCGGCTTTCGAAAATAGTGCTGCGTGAGTTTAAAACAAATTGATTATCATTACATTTACTCTAGAGTTGTGCTCTTTAGCTCAGTGAGCTGAGCGCTCATTTCAGCTCAGCTCAGTTTACTGAGCTAGTTCATTGAATAGCTCAGTAGCTCAGTGATAACGAAACACATAAGCCACAGAGAATGCATACCCAGAATACCCAAAAGTGAATATATATATATATATATATATATATATATATATTCTTTAGACGTGCCACCGCAACATATACAATAACATATTTGTATTCGTCCGGCAGCATATTAAGAAACTGTGACATCATTACAAATATGGCAATAGAAATGATTAAAAACGCCCAGCTCTCAAACAAAAGCGCTCTGAAACAAAAAGCGCTCAGTACTGAGCTGAAATCATCTATTGTAGTGAGCGCTCATATCGCTCAGCTCACTGAATCGTTCAAATGAACTAGCTCATAGCTCAGTGACAACTCTAATTTACTCCATCCTTAGTTTACTCAAATATAAAAAAGATATAATAGGTACTTTCACAAATATACCCACATTCATACATACATATATACATTTTCTATTAGAAAGACGCTGCACATATGTGTGTTTAAGTATGTAGTTTGCTTAAGTATTTCCAGAACCCACCACACTTTTCATAGTGTGGTCCAAGTCAAATTCACTACAGGTGGCTTTGTTTTAAAAATTGTCGATCAGCTAATATCAACACAAAAGCTCTTCCGTTTCAAAATCGTTTGCTTTTTTTGAGCTACATATTCCTTGTGCCAAAAAGAAATAAGGAAGATTTCTGAAAACTTTTCAAAAACAACAATTTTTTTATTTGATAAAAATAGTTTTGTGTTAAATAATAAAACAATGCGTGTTTGTGTTCAATAGGACTTCCATATCGTGTCTTCTTTTATATAATCACACGAATCTAAAAAAAAAGTACCAAATGATACTAGAGACAATGCAAATGTATAGAATATAAATTCATACTTTATTATTAGTTATTGGGCTGTATACAATAACTAATAATAAAGCAAATACTTTGGCTGTACCCAACTGTTATTGAGTTTCTGTTTTGTTTTTTCTTCTGTATCGCCATTTTTCGTACATATGTTTTTCTACTGAAGTACATTTGACAGATAGAAATATTTTACACAAAGAAAATACATACATATATATTCTGCAGGGTTGTATTTGAACTCAAAATGAGTTCACCTCGGTGTAGTAGTACGGTACAAGAAAAATTACAAACAAAAAATTAGATTTTAGCCGAGTAAGGCCTTTAGGTTCAATAAATTATTATATACCCTTCTTTCCCATATATGGGCAATTTTCGTATACATAATTAAAAGAAAGACGGATGTATTACGAATAAATTTCCAAATTTAACACATTATGTATAATTTATATCATGTTTCTTTCATATTAAATGATTTGCTTTAATTACAAAAGCATACTTACTCATTAACCGAAAAATTTATTGGACTCTCTTTTATTGTTCTCTTTTCTCTTATATTGTATTATTTTCGGTGATGTATTTATAACAAGTCCAAGCACGAAAAAAACCAAATATTCTCGAAAACTAACCCAACGAAATATCGACAAAAAAACACAAAGCAGGCCGCGTGTTTGTTATTGGTGATGGTCATACATACCTCAAATACATCACACCGCCTGCAAGCTGCATGCTTACGTGCTTACGTTTTTAATAAGTTTAATGTACAAACGAATGCTTTGTGTCTTTGCTCCTTAAAAAAAAAATGAGCTAAAGACATAAAAAATAAAAAACAAACAAAAAATGCGATTCACATGTATTTGTCATACAATTTCTGTGCCTTACCATATTGATTGCAGGCATATTCAGTTCTCTCTCATTCTCGACATAACCAAAAAGAAAAAAATAATAATAAAAATTTTCAAAAAGTTGATAACTCTGCACGAAAATCTTTTATATTTTCTAATTACTATTATATACTACTATACTATACTATATCAATATTCCAGATATTTTTATATAAACTACACATTAGTACTAAAACTGGTAAAGCTAAATTCGCGCCATCGTCATAATTATTTATTTAAATCTAGTAATGTGCCTGACTTTCAAATTCAGTTTTCAACTCACAAAATAGCATGAGAAGTCTCTTTACCTTATGTATTTCAAAAATTGGAAAAACATAATAGGCGTTTCGAACTTTTTAGAATAGAAGTGTAGGCCTCTAATAAGTCTGGCAATAAGAAAATCTTCCGATATTTTCCTCAAGTTCATACATACTCGTACATGAGAATAGATAACAGGGCGCAAGAGAATCCGCACATTGGTGGCAAGAAAATGTTGCTGGGCTATTAAGTGCCATTAAAAGGTAAGCAAGATTAAATTCAATAACTGCTACTACGGCCTTATCAGACAGCGTTTTTAGCACTTTTGGAAGTTGAATCTCCACCACCACTCTTATGTTTTTATTATGCAGCTAGCAATCAAGGAACAAGCAACCAGGTAAACATCTACAATGTGCAAACGAAAGATTAAGTGGTCGCCTACGGAACCAAGTCATACAATTGCGTCAATGTAGCTTTTGCTTTATTAGCAATATCACAAATAGCTTTCTACTATTGACCAAAAGTCCAGTCAGTTACATTAGTTCTTAAAAGTTACATTAGTTCTTAAAAGTTACATTAGTAGTTAATTATATTCTAGTTCTTTTTTCCCAAAATCTTATTACAAAATTCAAATTGACCTACATTAGTTCTTATTGTAGAGGTTGCATGATCTATACAGGAACTTCGTGCGTGCCCTATCTGTAAATTAGGAATATGTTAAGCGAAAGTAATGAAAAAATATATATATTATCAACATATATTGTAGCTCTGGTTAAATTCCGGATATTAGATATCTTGATACTAGTGAAATTTATGAAGACATTCAATATTTCAATTATATAGATTGATATTAAACAGTTTAACGTGAATTGTGGCTGGAATTCGGCATATTTGTTACTATAAACTCGGTAAGTTTTTGATTTCCGCTACGAAATTTGAAAATTTTCCAAACCCCTTGTTTTGAAAAAAGTTTATTCTCGTTATATCTCCACGTTTTGAGGTTCTAGATTTCCGATAAATTTAAACCGATTCGAATCGTTAAATTTCATGATATCTCAAAAAAAGCTAAAAACAATTCTTTTACAAAGTGGTGTGTTTGAATCACTTTGCAACTGCTCCACCGATTGATGCCACAAACTAACTAGCTCTTAAAAAGTACAAACCACTTCGATTACCGAAAATCAGGTAAATAGCGGTCAATCCGTTCTTAAGAAAACGTGTAGGAAAAAAGTTGAAAAAGTGATTTATTTGAAAAACTCCGAAATTATGTTTATATAAGATCAGTTACTGTTCCCAATGATTTTATATCAATCAAAAGAGAACCGCTCCTGAATTTATTTTCCTCTAAACTTGAACCTATTCGAACCTTTATATAAAGATATCTCAAAAATACTTAACAAAAAGTATTCTTCAAAAATAACATTTCAGCGGCTTTACTAATCTAATCTTAAAAAAATAGCTCATAAAAAGTAAAAACCACTTCGATCACCGTAAACAGAGTGAAAATTGTATAAAACTCCAAAATTATATAAGTGATCAGTTAGCGTTCAAGATTCTTTTATAGTTACCGATTGAAAATTAAAATCATGTTTTACCTCGAAGAGCTCAAAAGCATGGAATAGCACAAAAACCCTTTTGCTGTTGAAATTCGAAGTTACATGGATGGCATATAGGGCCAACATATATATTAAATATGTGCAGTGGCTCACAGCTTATTTCAACCACCCTCTTTAAAAAAGAAAAAGTCGATATAACTTTTGAACAAAACAAAATATTGGAAAAATGCAAAAAGGATTTAATAAAACATTTTCTTATCTTCAAAACAAATAAATTTTTTAATTTAAAATTAACATATTTATAAACTTAAAAACCAAAAAAAAAAGAGAACATGTGTATTTCTGTAGTCACAGCTTATTTCAACCAGCTTATTATTAAACCTGTTTAATTGACATCACTTATCGTGTAACGGTAAATTATCAATAACTATTGTTTGTAGTTATGTTTTTAATTATTTATATATATATATATATATATATATATATATATATATATATATATATTTATATATATATATATATATATATATATATATATCTATATATATATATATATATATATATATATATATATATCTATATATATATATATATATATATATATATTTATTTATATGTATAAGTATATGTATATATATATATATATATATATATATATATATATATATATGCATAAATATATGTATGTATATATATATATATATATATATATATATATATATCTTTAAAGTATAAAATTTTTATAAAACTTAAATTAATATTAATTTAATTTATTCTATACTTGAATAAAACAATGGAATAAAGTCGAATTAAAAATATATATTTTTAAACAAATTGGTGGCGCATCACAGCAAAGGATTTTGATGTTAAGGTATTTAGCTAGATATTGTTCTCTTAACCTACAAACCTGCCAATTTACTTGTACAGATTTTTTAAAAAGCGGCAAAAACTTTAAATATTTTCTGCACATAACATAGGAGAGAACTGCAACAAGTTTATTTTTCTAACTTTCGATATTTTCTAACTATAGCATCCCAGCACTAGTGTGGTGTAAAGCAAACAAAAAAATAATAATCGGCCTATTCCCGTTGGCATTTTTATTTTAAAACGAAACTAAAACGACAATTTGGCATCACCGTTGGTGTTATCGATGTTTGTCGAAACTATATCGATATTCTCCATTTTGTAACGAAGAAAGAAACGACAAAGAAACATTCTTTCTCTGTCGTCGCCATTGTTAACAACGAATTTATAACGACTCGAGCAAAATAAATTTAAAATGAAAGTTACAACTGTAAAACAATTTGAAATTTTAGTTTCCGAAATGGAAAAATATCCCAGTTATGCAAAGGGTTTTCGGAAGGGTATAAAACCCCTGAATTTTGACAGTTTTGATAGATAAATCCAATAGGACCTCCAGTTCGTAATGGAGACGGTTGGAATAAGGTAAGTAAAAAGAAATTAAATATTTCGTGAGATATATATATATATATATATATATATATATATATATGTATATATATATATATATATGTATATATAATTTCAATTGAAGGTATGGAAGGACTTGAAGTTCAAGGTGAAAAAAAAACTGACGAACAACAAAATTGAAGGAGATAGGATTTGACGTCGACCACGAAGAAATTCATCTGCCGATGGAACAAATAAATAGTGTAGTTTCAGAAATAGACGAAAATATAAATGTTGCTAATATCCTAGATGACGATATGCCCACTACATCGAGAAATGTTCGCCCGTCAGCAAAAATAAAAATTCGATGAAAAAGAAAGGATTACATTACTGAGAAAGCAGACTGAAGTACAAGAAAATAAACGTAACAGTTTACAATCAATTAAGGATTATTTAAAATAAATTTCTCGGTATCAAAGGAAAAGGTATGAGTTGGAAGGGGAAAGGTTAAAAATATATGAAAGAAAAACTCTTAAAGAAGAAGAATTAATGGAGCTCGACAAAGAAATTAAAAAGAAAAAACTTGAACTACTGGAACTGCAAATTAATTCAAATAAATAGTTTTATTTTATTATCTTGTATATATGTAAATATTTTTGTTTGTTTAACATGAACTTGTTTTTATTTTCAAATAATTAGTTTTATTTTATTTACCTTGTATAAATGTAAATATTTTTTTTTTTAATATGAACTTGTTTTTATTTTAGTGTTTTTAGTTAAGTATTTTTAGTATATATATATATATATATATATATATATATATATATACATATTGAATAAACAAATTCATAACGAAATACTGTTGTTATTGGCGTCTCTTATTCTGGTAGCTTCTGTGCCATCTGTGTTATCATTTTCATTACTTATATTGAAATTTTCGGTTTCTTCGGAAGGAATTTCTACATCACAATCAGATAAAGAAGTATTGTAATGAATACAAATATTGTGGAGAGCAGCACAAGCATTAACGATTTGTGTAACTTTTTGGGAATCATAATGCAATTCCCGTGCTCCAAGAAGACATCGAAACCGCGACTTAAGTATTGAAATTACTCGCTCTATAATGTTTCGGGCTTTCGAATGTACCGAATTGTAATGGCTCTCCGCGCTATGTT
>OY776281.1:3705678-3770678 GCA_963675445.1 Linnaemya vulpina | reverse complement strand
AAATTAAAAAAACCGAAAACGTCAAATATTAAACAGTTGTTACATGTATGTATGACTTTCTCTGTTAGTTTCCCTTTAGGTGCATAGGTCTGAAATCTTAAACGGTTTACTGTAGTGATGGCAGTTTCTTCTAATTGTCATTTAATTTCACTTGATAATACTCAGTATTTTTCATTTGAGTACTCAATACTAATCGATATATTTAAAGCATTTTTTTAAGTTGTAACGCATATTTTTGTCTATATTGTTAAGCTCATCAATAACAATTGCATATATGAGAAAGTTTAAAAAAAATGTCTGGATGCACAAATCCTTAAATTTGGAAGAATCGAAAAGAACCACAAAGCACAAAATATCTCTGAAAACAGTCGTCGTATATAAATTAAATTTGGTGTGTAACTTGATGTCGAATCGGTGTATTTGTGCGCAAGATCTTAACAAAATCGGTCTAAGGATACGCCTACAGCCCACAAATACTTGAATATATAAGAATCGACAAAAATCACAAAACTCAAAATAAGTCTTGAAGTAGTTGTCGTAAACAAACGAAATTAAGTATATGATTTGATGTGGTACCCTTTTATTCATATTTGCATTGAACTCCGCAAAGCTCAAAAGCTTGTCTGCATTGTAGTTGTACGTGACGTCAGGGACCCGCCCACCACTCGTATTTAGTTTTAAATTTAACTAAAGTCACGAAAAACAAAAGGAAAAACATTGCTAAAATCTGATTACTTTTTTTGGAAGTTAACCAATGATTTTTACAAGGTATGTAATGCAAAAATGCCACAATATCACTTTTAGAAAAGAATCTACGAGCCGTATTTCCGTCGTTAGTATTCCTAAAACCAGATTTATCTTGGTCAATTACTAATCCTATTCGTTTTATAAATTAGTTTTGTATTCTAGTTTTATTTTGCAATTATTCCTTTTTGTGTTTTTTGGTAACACACCAAGTTTTAAATAGGATTCTGTACGCAATTTTTAAAAGGCATTCAAAACAACGTATTCATTAATGTAGGGTTAATATTCCATACTTATAATTGACTGTTTTGGGACTCAGCATATTCAAAAACCCATTTCTAATGGACTAGCATTGCAAATAAAACACCTACTTGCTGCACTTGTGCTACCCAAAACATTGGTAACTGAACCATCTATCATAGTACAATACATGTTATATGAAAAATCTGCAAGTATTCCATTTTCTTTTTTCAATTACATTGCATTGCAAATTTTTATACCCTTCACAAAAATGTAAGAGGGTATATTTAGGTTTGTCATTCCGTGTGTAATTTTTTTGATATCAATATGCGACCCCATAAAGTATATATATTCTGGATCCTTATGAATAGCGATGACGATTGAGCGATGTCCGTCTGTACCTGAAATCGGGTTTCCCAAGCCACCAGAAGAGTTAGAGACTGCATTCTTGGACTGATGGATTGGAAATGAACCGAAATAGAGTGGTATTGAAATTCGGAAGGACGGTTCCAGAGCTGGGAAGCTTACACCTATTTCTCGACGCAAAATTAACACCAAAAACCGATTATTTTTTTTTGCTAATCTGAAAATTGAACCTTTGGGACTTCTCAATTGTCTATTTAAAACTAAAAAAAAAATGTTTCTAGGGATGGGAAATTAATTTTTTTTTTTTTGCACATTCGGTATTTTGTGGTACATATAATAACTAAAATGTTTAAAAATTTCAAGTTTTTTTTTAATAAAACCGTTTCATACATTAGGAAGATTTGCATGGATGGATAAAAAATTTAAAAGTTAAAATTTAAAAAATTTTAAAAAAAATCATAATTTCGATTCCAGGGTTGGATACCGCAATATTTTGTAGTACATGAAAGTGACAAAAATGGTTACAAATTTGTAGTTTTTCTTAAATAAAACCGCTTTATACATCATGACTTCCATTGATAAAAAAATAATTTTTGAAAAAAATATATTTTCGCTTCCAGGGCTCGGAAATTTAATTTTTTCTTTGGCACATTCGGTATTTCGTGTATTAAAAATTTCAAGTTTTTCTTAAATAAAACCGTTTTTGGTATCATTAAGATTTGCATCGATGAAAAAAAAATTTAAAAATTTAAAGTTCTCATCCAGGGTAAGGAATTTTAAATTTTTTTTATACAATAAACAAACGTTGGTGAAGGGTATATAAGATTCGGCACAGCCGCATATAGTATTTTTACTTGTTTATAGATATAATTTTACAGAAAGTATTGCGAACAAGATCGGGGGTTTCTTTTTCAAAAACAAACTATTGGCCTACAAAATAACGTTAATGGTGGTGTTTTGTTGACCCATAATAACTCTTTTGTATCATTATTTTCAAGTCTTTGAAAAAAATAAGTAAGAATCAGATACTCAATATTTGATATTAAAATTTCCTTAGGGCTACACAAACTACAAAAATACATAAACTCGTCCGTTTGGGCAGCACTTTCAAATTTTTGCTTTTCATATCAAATAAATTACACGATATAGGCCTACATATTCATGCAGAATGTATAATTTTATACAATTTTTTAAATCCATATATCTTGTAAAGGTGGACGAAAGTGGTTGAGATTTTTTAATCTATTAGGTAAAGGTCCACAGTGATATAAAATCAGAGAAAAAATTTATATATGATGTTTTATTTTCATTGTACATTAAAATTTGGCAAGTTTATGAAAAGAAACCAAAAACGTCAAAATTCTATTTAGCAAAACGTCACTACATTAATACTAAATTCAATATCTAAATTTTTAGTTTTTTTTCCAAATACGCTTATGTAACAAAAAAATCAAGAATTTTTTAAATCGTCGAAAAAATTTATTTTCGTCGACCTTTTTTGTGGAGTCACCATAAAATGTTTCTGAACAAATACATTTTTCGTTATTTTGGCCAACTTTGGCACCACCTGGCGGCAACGAAAATGAATAAAATAAAAAAATGCCTTCAGATTTGTGTCCACTGATGGTAGCACTGTGGCCCGCCACATATGTACACTTCAACAAATATTTTTTAAGCTTAGAAAATATTACTGCGAAAGACTTCTGGCACAAAATCTCGAATGCTAATAGAGAAGGTGTTTCCAACGTTATAGAAATTTTCAATAAATGTAATATTTCGCCCTACCAAAAATGGTTATTGCACTTGTACTGCATTTGTAATCTTCGACCCAAAAGAATAATATTATACGATGTACATATAACGCCACACAATGTAACGAATTTGTATTGCATGAGCAGCAGCAATAACGTCTTCGCGATGTTAATTGGGCACCAAGGTCATGCAACTCGACGCAGTTATAACATATGTCATGCTATTACCGAGGTACCGCATTAAATGATAAAAAATTGAGTTGAAAACTACTGTAAAAGGATCTACAGCCAATTTAAAAGCGGTTGCGTCTGGCGATATTTGAGGACGATTAGCTTCAGCTCATCATTAAATTTTGTCTATTTTCCGAAAATATATATAAAAATCTTTTATTATTTCCTTTCTTAAGTCTGGAAACAACTCTGATGATAATAATTATTGATTTTAATAGATTAAACCAAGAAATAAAGTTAGAAGCTGAGACTGATCAAAATTAAATGGCTGATCTTTTTTGCGTTCGAAATATATCATTTGGTTTTCTTGCTTACGGGCTTTAGTTATAGTAAATTCTGAATATTTTTTTTCAATATGCTTAATCTTTCGATCCAGAAGTTGGCAAGTTTAACGAATAACCGCAGCGTCTGACAATCCTCCCGCTCAACCTTCCCCAACGAAAGCGAATTGCCGCTCTTCCATTATGCTGTAATGCAATTATTCTACTATAGATTAAATGCATTAGTACTCTAACAAATTTATTTAATTTATTCTTGACATGCAAATTAACTTCAAGTTACAATAGAAAATTTTGTTTTGGTTAAAACTTAAATAATTAGTTTATACTCAATTAACGTGCAAAATACTTGGGGTTCTCTACATGGTCATTAAAAGTTTTTAAAATTTGTATGTATTTAATTTGTTCTCCATTTCTATAGGTTGCTTAATTTTTTTTATAATTTGCTTATCATTTGCGACGACTATATAATGCTACGTTTCTAATAAGCCCACTAGGCAACCATCTATTCATTTATTCATTCACTTAACTAGTCTTTCAGTTACAATGTTGTTATTATAATTTGAAGTTTCTGTTGGTGCTGTTGTTGTAATTTGTGGTTAAAAATGATTATATGATAAAGTTCGTAGGAATGCACGCATTTGTTTGGTGGAACGTTTTCATAATGTATGTGTGTCAAGTAATTGGAATGAGTGAATTTCCAAACAGTTTTAATGCAAAATGTATATAAAATTTATTCAAATTTTTACTTTTTTGTCAAATATGATATATAACACGCTACACGATACTAGCCAAAGAATTCCAGCATATTACGTTGAAAATACGTATTTACATATTTTAAATTCAATATGGTGTTCTTTTGGTTTGGCTTTACGGTTCATATCGAAAATAGTAGTAGGAGGCGGCGATAGGTATTCTTAGATGCACCAAATAGTTCCTGATTTCACAAATCGCTTTACATTATGAATTTATATTTGTTGTTGAATTGTATCATATCTATCTCCTAACCAATCTCCCATTCATTTCATAGTATCATTATAATACTTCGTATGAAGTGTGGGTAATACTTTGAGTGCGATGATTGTCGGCGAAGTACACAATAATATGAATAAATATGTTACGGGTTTAATTGACGTTCCTTTTAATACTATACATATATAAAATAATCGTAAAAATTCGTTGTTTGAAAGAATTTCTATGCTTGCTTAGATTCATATGTAAGAGAGAAGGCTAGGAGATGCTAGGGTGTCACGAGAAATGGCTAGGAACTTGTGTTAACGAAGATGGCGATATTGATTTTGGTTCGAGAGTCTACGATTTTGTGCTTGTCTACTTTTTTCATATCTTTGCTCGATCCTTCATAGTTTTTATTCTATATTGCGCCATTACTAGTAGGATTTTAAATGTACAGGCTTGCTCGCTTTTTAAAGATAGTTGGTGACTGTTCGGAGTAAAAAGATTCTAGTTTATGTCGTACAAGAGCAGTTGGAACATGCAAGCCGTCTATCAAGATCTCCTATCCAGTGCGTATGATATAGAATTTCTCTGTTTTGGTTAAATCCTGCTACTGACAGAGTCTTGAGGCTCAGGTTGCTATCACTTCTGAACAGTTAAACGCATCACTAGCATCTTAAAATCGATAGAACATGTATAAACTTCGGTGAAAAGGCGTTTTTTTTTTACAAAAATCCTAAGCGAAATATATTTGTTCTTTGCAGAATTGATGTTTGATATATAAACGAATTGACAGTTAATCAATCCCTTTATGTCAGAAAATAGTCGCCATGTTAAAAATTTTTTTTTTAACCATTGCGCTTCGCTTGTTTTAGTAATAATGGTGGGAACATTTTTATTTGTATCGTTACTACAAATCGGCAGTAATTAAACTGTTTTCCAAAAGGAACTTCCGAACTTTGATAATTGATAACGGCCATCTTTTTGAAACCACATCTGTCAAATTGCTTTTCATTTATTCATCACATACAACTACACGGTTTCAACGCTTGTAAGACCCAGTGTTGTATACTTTGGCAACGACCTACTTCGTGTTCATTGATTTAGTAACCGATCGAGCAATACAAGTAAGTTCAAGATCTGCCGAAAACATCGCCGCTGTCTGTGAGAGCCTGCAGAAAAATACAAGGACGCTGGCCAGGACATCGCTGGCAACATGAAGAGCCAATTTCTTTTGTGCTGAATTGGATGATCCTGGTTCAACAAGATGACGCTACGTGCCATAAAGCTTATGCCACATTTCAAACTTAAAAAACTTTGTTTTATACAAACTTAAAGATAGGAAGGAAGCGCTTAATGAAACAACCTTTACTAACATAAATTCTTACAAGAATAGAAATAGTTTTAATTCATTTACATATATGTGAGTATATGTTTACATACGCACATACATCTGTACATATAGATGTATGTAGCTTTGTGTGCTACTACTTGTTCTTGTTATAAGTGTAGTTATTGTCTGTAATTATGAAAAGTAACAATAACAACAAAAGAAACCCTCTTCTTTAGTAATGCTTTGATGTTAATGTCATCAAAAACCACATTCAAAGTACAAAGTTATTATATTGTACTACAACTTACATATATTGTGAATACATTTAGCATTGTTATTTCATTTTATTTTTGTTGTTTAAATCATAGTTGTTGGTAAAATAATTATAAAAGTTACAATTTTGTGAGAGCTTTTTAAAAACTTTCGTTATAAGTACATTTTAATTCACATATAATAATCGGTAGGTATAAGAAAACGTAGGAGTAGTGGCGGAACTTCCCCAAGGATCGATACTTGGACCACAACTGTGAAATAGTAAGACTGAGTTTACCTAAAGAATAAATATAGTAGGATTCGCAGACGGAATAGCGTTAGTGTATGAACACATAAAATTGTTAGAGGCAGAAACCATTACGAAGGCCAGTGTATAAATAGTAAAAACCTGGATTACATCAATGGGTTTAACTCTAGCTGACCATTAAACCGCAGCGGTTTTGATTAGTAACCTTAAGGCTAGGGAGGCTATTATCCTGAATGATGGCACCTGTTGTGCATAATCGAAGGCATTTCTGAAATATCTAGGCGTGATTATTGACACATTTCTATCTTTTCGTGAGCACTTGCGATAAATAGCATCCAAAGCATCAAAAACCTGCTTGGCGCTATCTTGGATTATGCCAAATACAAGCGAACCAAAGTATTTTCAGAGGAATCTGCTCGCTGGAGTAGTAAGGAGCATTATGCACATCCAGCATGGAGCTTCACTTAGATGCTCCACATATGTGGGGTTGGTATCCCCTGTATGTAGGCTAGCCGCTTTGAGTTTGATTAGTGCATTTCGAACACTGTCGGACGAAGCCGCGTATGATCTGAATCGATTTAGAAGTTATGGATAGGAATAACACAGACTTATGTTTATTGAAGTGGCAGGAACGCTGGTCAACCACTCGTATATATATATATATATATATATATATATATATTTATATATATATATATATATATATATATATATATATATATATATATTTATATATATATATATATATATATATATATATATTTATATATATATATATATATATATATATATATATATATATTTATATATATATATATATATATATATATATATATCATATATGTACTCGTATATATATATCTCATATGTACTCGTATATATATATATATATATATATATATATATATATATATATATTTATATATATATATATATATATATATATATATATATCATATATGTACTAGTATATGTATATATATCATATATGTACTCGTATATATATATATATATATATATATATATATATATATATACAAATTTATAAAATTTGATGAAAAATTAAATTTGCAGTTTGTTTAATAGAAAAAA
This sequence comes from Linnaemya vulpina, assembly GCA_963675445.1. Lineage (NCBI taxonomy): Eukaryota > Metazoa > Arthropoda > Insecta > Diptera > Tachinidae > Linnaemya > Linnaemya vulpina. The sequence continues at coordinate 3,763,169 of OY776281.1, read as the reverse complement.
TTTTGTCAATTTAGAATAATTTTTTTTTAAAACAAACAAATGGGTGGAGTCCAGTGTAATATAAATATGTACATATGCAATGAATTTCTCAAGACTTAATTATTTCTGCATTTATTAACGGAGGCTTAATAATGTCGCCATTCCTATATACTGGTAGTTTGTTTTCAAATATTTACATTTATTACGAGTTGCTTCTCAATTGTCTCCTTATTTCCAGCAATTAGCAATGCCTAAAAAAATTATTTGTTTAAAGCCACAAGCTTCGCTATCAAATGTAAAGGGTATTCGTAATAATTTTAAGTATCACCTTGAAACACTGCGTTGGATAGTTAAAGGGCAACGCGTAATTTACCATAAACATTTTTCCGTTTTAACATATTTTAATGCATATATCCTTTAGATTGAATCTCATCTATCAACATTACTTTCATCCATATCTTGTAGAATCGTTTGAGCTGGGCTATTTCTACAATAAAGTGTATTTTTAAGAAAAGGGTGGTTGGTAAGGGACTGGAGAAACGAAAAACTCTCACGCAGAGTAATTTGCAATTACATATACATAAGAATGGAGCTCTATAATATTGATGTCGGCTACTTTTACAATAAAGTGCAGTTTCCATCAAAATTTCGCATTAATTTTAATCTTAATTTAAATCAGTTATTTACGTATGCAACGGTAATGTTTTTTGTGATTAGAGTCATTTGTACTTTGTTCTGCTGTTCAATGCCATTAATGAATGATAATAAATGGAGCAATTCAAGTAGTGTTTGTATTTAAAAAAAATTTATTTTCTTTTAAATTTATTTTGTATTGAATTTAAAGCTTACATTTGTACGCTAGCCTGAAATAAATGTTAAACATTTCCCTTTATAAGGAAAATTAGAGGAAAATTTTAAAGTATAATCGAAAAATGTTCCTTATAATAGTTATTCATAATTAGGTAAATAATATTATTTTTTAATTGTATATTTGATCGAAAAGTTTTTTACAAATTATAGAGATCATTTCAATTTATACATTTTGAAAGAGTATTCACCATAATCTGTTATATCTAGCATCACGGTTTTTATGAACTCTTGTACAAGCATTGACTTCGTCAGGCAAAATGATTTATTGATTACAAGCTTGTGCGCAGATCTACGTACTTATACATATACATGCGAGTAACAAAGGCCGAGTTGTCCAAACTTTGTACGTTTTTTTTTATTTCAGTGGAAACTTTGTATAAAAATTTGACATGAAAAACTAGAGACTAAATACAATTGAAAAATATATGAAATTTTGTGTTAAAGTTTAAAGCTGTCATTTTAATAAAAGTCAAGTGTGCGCATAAACACCGAACGTTACATAAAAGTATTAAATTTCAGTTGGTTTTCGTACTGATTTTGAAATAATTTGAAGAAGTTTTAGCTTATTTTCTTTAAGTTTTGATGAAGTTACTGAAATACAGAGTGACTGATTCACTTTTTATGGAATAAACTCTTCATATATCAGCAAATATTTTTATGCTGTATCTCCAGACATTCATGAAATAAATATCAGACACGGTTAGTTTTGTGCTCTCTGCTACGAATATAAAATGGAGATGACATGTGTTTGTTGGGTCTTAACAATATTAATTTTATTTAACAAAAGCATTGCACGCACGGTGATAAAATCAAGTTTTAGATATCGGCATGATATTTGCTTATAACTATTGTACTGAGTGTATCAGAAAAGGCATATAAATACACACAAGCACTAACAATTATCATTGCAATTGTTGACATGCAAATAAATACTTGTTAATTTTGTAATACATACATGTGAGATGATACAAAACAAACAATATATGGTTGAAATACACCTATTAAAATATTGAAAAGGGGTTGATGCCGATGTTAAAAGGAAACACTGTTTGCTATTTAACCCTTTTGTGACCATGTTTAACTTCATTGCACAAGAGCTACATACTCATGTAGTACGGTGCTGTAGCAGTTTTTACTTTATTATAGTAATCTTTTGCATTTCTTATTTATTTGTATCGCTCAGTATAATGTGAAAATGTAATTGTCACACAACTAACACAACTGCTAATGGATTTATAGTTTTATGCCTTGCTTTCTTTTGGGGTGCTTTTTGATGCAGTGAAATTTATAGCAGCTTTCGGATTCGAAGCCTTGAAAGGAAATAAATATATAAAAAAAATGTTGTCAGACTAATGATGGGAAGCTCATTACTGGAAAATCGTTGCTTATCTCTTCTGGCCTTGAAGCAAATCACTTGTCATAATGATCAAAATTTCAAAACAATTCGAGCGATTTTAAATGCTGATGTTTGGAGATAGTGAAATCTATTCCTACATTACTCTCGGGTCTATTTACTTCTTGTTATGCTCTTATTATTTTTTAGATAAATAAAAGAGTGGTTCCTTTGCAAATTGTTTGCTAAAGCCTCCCATACATGACATGTTCTTTGCGTCTAACTTGTCATCTTTTCAACTCATATGTAATTGTTAATTTTGTTGAAATGAAGCATTTCACAGAAGGTCTATAATATTTGATTACAAAAAAGTATAATTTGCGTGCCGATTTTCTACAATAATTTTTTCTTAAAGTGATTGTAAAATGGACTCAAAAGATAATACGATTGCAGTGTACAGCATGCAGCATTATTTCAATTGTAGCTTTTACATATCAATCGTCGTGGGAATATTTTCCATGTCAACGTCAATATTTGATCAATTAAATTTTAAATACTGCTTATATATAATTTACAATTCCAGTTTCCATATTATAACACTACTTTTGACAAAATATTAGTTTAAAAATAAACCCAATGCACGCAAAATTGTTAACAGCGAAAATTTGAAATATTTTTATTACATTTTTGTAAATCAGCTGATGTCAGAATAGAACACTATCCTATTAAAAAAAGTTCAGATAACTCCGTATCTGAGGTTTATAGAGGCAATGTTTGAAATAACACACGTCATACATATATGAATTTTCATTGGAAAATTTGACTTGGCAGATGTACAATGCATCACATCAGCCTTGCAGTTTTCCAGTCAACTTTTTCATAATTATATCTTATGTATATTTTAAATTGGCAAATATCTTCACAACATTTTGGTTTACAATACATTTTGCAATTTAAATATGATTAAGGTTGATAGGTTCGGTTTTGTAACGACTAAGAAAGAAATGAAAAAAAACACATCCAGGAACAAGGGGAAATCAAAAACTTTATTGTAATAAGTCCTATGGCCTCTGAGAGTTCGTTTTAGATGGGTTACAAGCGGTTAACAACTGAGGAATAACAAGAGAATAAAAAAAACTAAAGAAGCAGAACTTACGCGCGTTCAAGAAAGTTTGATCCGCAAATTTAGGACTAGAGGAAAAAGGTTGCCGCTTTGAATAGAGTTGTGCAGTCTGATCTTCCACCATCTTGACAGACTGTTGAAGGAGCACATTGACGAGCATAAATATTATACGTGTTAAAATTAGACGTTAATACATTACATATATATATATATATATATATATATATATATATATATATATGTATACATATATAAACTTATATATATATATATATATATATATATAAGTATATATGTATATATATAAATATATATATATATATATATATATATATATATAGATATATATATATTTATATATATATATATATATATATATATATACGTATATATATATATATATATATATGTATATATATATATATATATATATATATATATATACGTATATATATATATATATATATATATATATATATATCTATATATATATATATGTATATATATATATATATATATATATATATATATATATATACATATATACTTATATATATATATATATATATATATATATTTTATATATATATATATATATATATATATATATATATGTATATATATATATATATATATATATATATATATATATGTATATATATTATATATATATATATATACACATAATAAAAAATTTATTTTAAATTTATTTGTTGGGTGGTTAAGTAGTGTCTATATGAATTTCATTGGCGCTTTTACCAAATCATCAGTAGACTTAAAAGATGAAAAGCCTTTTATAAACCATTTGAGAATTTATATAAAAACTCTCAAATGATCTTAAAAAATCACAGCCGTCAGACTTATATATAGATCAAATAGTAAATTTAACAGTATATATACTATATATAGATATATATATATATATATATATATATATATATATAAACATTATATATATATATATATATATATATACATATATATACATATATATATATATATATATATATATATATATGTAATGTATTATATATATATATATATATATATATATATATACATATGTAATGTATTATATATATACATATATATATATATATATATATATATATATTTATATATATATATATATATATATATATAAATATATATATATATATATATATATATATATATAATATATATATATATATATATATATATATATATATATGAATATATAATACAAAATTTATTTGTTGGGTGGTTAAGTATATATATATATATATATATATATATATATTTATACATAATAAAAAATTTATTTTAAATTTATTTGTTGGGTGGTTAAGTAGTGTCTATATGCATTTCATTTACTTTTACCAAATCATCAGTAGACTTAAAAGATGAAAAGACTTTTATAAACCATTTGAGAATTTATATGAAAACTCACAAATGATTTTAAGAAATCACAGCCGTGAAACTTATACTTAAGTCAAATAGTAAATTTAACAGTATATATACTATATATAGATATATATATATATATATATATATATATATATATATACATATATATATATTCGTACATAATACGAATTATTATTTCGTAGATCTTTTTTCGTGCAATGTACAAACGTTTTGTTATGAAAACGAAATTTTCATAATATTAAAATTATTTGGCATTTTTCGAAAATTGATAGATTCACAAAAATTACTTCGTAAAAATATTTTTTTGTAAATCTGACCAAATGTTCGTTTAATATACTAAACCTTAATACCGAAATATTTTGTAAATTTAGAATTTTCGTGAATTTTACAAATCTAAATTCTTAAAGATTTATATTGTCTATTTAACGAAGTTTTTGTACGAAATACGAAATTTTAATGTTTTGCTATTTTGCATATTTAGAAAATTTCGTAGGTTTCTCGAAAATTTTGTGCTCTCTATCTCTATCTCTTTCCTTCCTTTTTTTGTGAATAGTACCGATAAGTCGCGGATTTATTCAATGAAGGAAAAATCTTATTTGATCACATGCAGTGGAGTGATTTAAACGTACTTACTTGCAAATAAAAAATTTCCTGTACTTACATATATGTTTTAAAAAATTCTGCGGTACTTGTATAAATAAAAGAGGAAAACTGGTGTAATTAATGTGAAAAATTTAATTGTTGTTGTGATATATATTTCTTATGATATATATTTGTTGTGATATATATTTGCGAAATGAAATGTTAATTTCTAAACTTAGTAAGATACACATTGCAAAAATGTTGCATTTTATGAAGCATTTCCAATAACACCTATTTGGTTCTTCAGATCTCAGATTGCCTAGAGATTTATATTCTTCATGTTGAAAATTCCGAATACGAAAACAATGCCGAGTCTTCATTGAATTATCATTACCACAGTAGTCTTCAGCTTTGTTGGAAACATCGAATAGTGTAATGTTTTCATTGTGGTGTCACAATAAATTAAACTTTACTAAGAAGGAAGTATTCTTATGGGTAAAAGTCTTACCATAAACAAATCCAACATGATACGTTTTCATTGCTGAATAATTCAGGTATCAGATCCCAAAGTGTATTAAACAAAATATTTCGTAAAATAACGAACATATATTCGATAATGTATACAAATTTTGGAAAATGAACTGAACTTTTTAGATAAGATAATCCAGATAAATTTGTATTATTACAAAATTTTCGTACTTTTAGAAAATATATTTCGTAATAGCAAACAAAAGTTTGTAGAATAAACAAAACATGTGTACATTTTTCCTATGTTTACAAAATAATATTGTTAAGTGTACATAATTTTGGTTGAATTGAAAGAAAAACATTAAGTGATATGCATTAAACTCTTACGTGCATTCTACGAATTGTTTTGTGCCGTCAAAATAACGAATTTTTTCTTACAATGTACGACATATTTTTTTATTTTTCCCATGGATTATTTTGAGTGTATGTGTATGTGTATGTTTGTTACAATATTGCGATAATTTAAACTTAATACAACTTTGAAAACTGCTTTTTTAAATTTATTTTCAAGTATCTTGAATGTTCGAATCGGTTCAAATTTACAAGAAGACTAAGTTCAGGAAAGCTTCTTTTTTCAAAAATGCTTCTTCAAAACAATTACTATTTTGCATATCTTCGTTCCCGACATCTTACAAACGTATTAACCGCATTTGACCCGGTTTGCGGTTACCAACCTGGATTTTACATTTGAAGAGCTGATTAGTTGGTGTAATCGAAGTAGTTGGACAGAAAACAAAATGAAAAAGGTTTTATTTAATTTTTTTTTAGATATTTTGAAATTTACCGTTTCGAGTTGGTTCAAGATCACAGGAAATCTAAGTTCAGGAATACTCTTTGGAACGTCATAAATTTGTTTTAATTCTGTTTTGTCATTCAAAAGTTAAAAACGGGTCACATACTTCCGTACATAGGGAAGCTTCCTAGTACCTCAAAACACGCAGATCTGATGAGAATTAAATTGTTCCAAAATCGGTAAAAGCAATATCATCCCGATCTTTAAAACTTTTAAATTTTTCTAGCGGGAAGTAAAAAAAGGGAATATATACTAATAATAATAAATTATATTGCTTTTTATGGAAGAATTTAATGAATATTTTAAGAACTTAGAAAACTTAGCAAATAATCTAAGAAAAAGCAAAGGTAGAATTGATATCTCTAAATATATGCTAGAAAGTTGACTATTTTGCAAAAGGAAGTGAACCAGTTGATAAGACATCAAAAGATAAATTTACAGTTTTACATAAGATAATATTTACAACAGCCCAAAGTGTGGAAACTAAAAATGTAAAAGAAGTTGAACAAAATTCAAAAACGGAAAAAGAATTCGCTAATTCTTTTAACATTGCATTCGTTAATTCTTCAATGCTCGGTAGAAACCTACAAGATTTCCAGGCATCATAAGAGGCACTGGAAGATTTTATTATGAAGATAGAATTGCTACATGACATTTTGAGGAGAGAAGATACACAGGTAGATTATTTTTAAATATGTTTACAACTTGTGAACGTCTTTATCAGACGTGTACAAGTTGAGGAAACTTATAGAGTATATAAAGAATTGAAAATTAATTATATTGATATAATAGTTGGATGTGGTGATAGTTTAATGAGCACAGAGATACTTTTGAAAAATGTTATCTCTTGATATGAAAGAGAAAGAACTCGCAATTAGAGACAATGATAAGATTTTTAAAATAGTTAACGTAAACTTCTTCAAAAATTTATATAAAAATCTGAAAAGAGACTATAATGAGAACTTGAAGATTTTGATTCACACAGAACCAAAATGTATATATTATAGATAAGATACTACAGAATCAACTTCAATAAGTTGGGATTGTTGAATCTCATACTTATATATGGAACTAAGAATGGACCTAAATAGACAAAAAAAAAAGGTTGCATATAATAAAACGTACTCAAAACCAATTCAAAAACGGGTTTAAGTTGGCTTAAGCAAATTCGTATTGTATGTTAAAACCAGGTTGATTAAAACCTGTTGTTGTTTCACTGAAAAATTTATAAAAAAAATTAACGTACAGAAACTGCTCACATGTGTTTCCTTTAGTTATGCAGTAACAGAATAATTTCATGTGCGGTTCAAATAAATTATAAAATAAACACATTTCTTTCTAAGATTGTATAATATTTTCTTCTAGTTTATCATTAAAGCTTATGCAGCATTAATTAATCTTTATACCGGTCTCTCTTTCAGAACATTTATACTGATGACAGCTCACCAATGTCCACATCTGATGTTGAAAGTTTTACAGGCAAAATCGTTTGTAACATCGATGGCAGCTCATATATAATCGATGCCGAAAATGCAACATTATCGAGTTTGAACGATAATTCTTTAAGTGGTTAGTAATGTTGTTTTAAAAAGAAGCAAAAGTAATAATTTCAATTTCCTTTACGAGATTGCTATTTTTCTCCTGATCCTTTTTAAGCTTAACAAATCAAAATATTAAATATTTTAAGCGAAATTCATTGCATATTAGCTTGTGTAAAACCAAGTGATAGGGATAAATATAAAAGTTATAATAATGAACTAATATTTTGATTTTACTTAATATGAATAAAGCGATTTTTAGCAGTAGTCTGAGTAATTTTGCGTTCGTTTAGTTGCAGCTACTTCTGTTACCAATGAGGAAACTTCATCTTCAGTATTGCAATCAATAAAAATCTCGCCAAAATCTTTTGTAAATTTCAATGTAAGTGCTGCAAAAGAAACACCAATATCATCAGTAATAAACTCAAAATTATCAGCATCTGCAAAGAGTTCGTTTCCATTATCGTGTAAGGAGAAGCACGAACAGGTGCAAGAGCAAACACAACAGCAGAAAGTGATAAATCCTAAAATTCATACGTTTCGTGTTGTGAACGCAAATGATGCCAACATACAATTGCGACAGGGAAACAAATATTTTAAGATACAAAAGCCTATTTTAATGTGTTTTATTTGTAAACTTTCATTTGGAATCACCAAATCGTTTAGTTTGCATGCAAACACCGAGCACGGCTTAGACTTGCAAGATTTGCAAAAACACTTGTTAATGCAACGTGAATACTCTAGTGCCATAATACAAAGAAATATGGATGAAAATCCTCAGATTTCGTTCTTAGAACCTGTCGATATGGATACACCATCCATGCTTGCCTCACCACGTAGTGCAGAATTAAGTGGAATGGTAGCAGCACAGCTGGATAATGACATAACCAACAAAACAGAGCAAACGGCGGCCACATCTACCGAAGTTATTGCAGTTGTTACTTCTGCTTCGAACACTTCGTCATTTTCATCAAAATCTATACTTTCTAGAATATCTTCATCCTCCTCCTCCTCCTTCTCATCCTCATCACCATTATCTTCTTCGTCATATTCTCCCTGCTGTACGACAAACACAATTATCACACCAAGCACCACAACATCAAGTGGAACGAACGATGTGGTAAAAGTCACAGCTTCACTTCATCCAGAAGAACAACAATCTCAGTGTATGTATGACAGCACAACGCCAACTCAATCCGATGTAGCGTTAGCGGCATTGAATACTACAACTACTTTAGGTTCCTTAAATTTAGACAAAACAAAGACTAAAAATTATTACATTAGTGATTCAGCTATAGATAACTTAACCACCTCTAATACTTTAACTACTACGACATTGACTACATGTATATCCACCACCTCTTCCTTATCGGCGGCAGCAACAATAACAACAGCAACATTTTCATCATCAATAACGCCACCACTATTACCACCACCACTACCACCAACTTCATCTCTATCCCTAACGTCAGATGTAGATCTATCGGCGTGTACCGGTAATTTAGCAACAGATGCTATTAGTACTGATAGTTTAGTAAATATTCATAAGTCTACTAATGATAATTCCAACAACGATTCCATTGAACCTCAATCACAAGACATCACAAACACTACGTATTCGTCAAATCTATGTCTTAAATCGCATCATGTAACTCCTCACCAGTCGAGTCTTAATACGAGCATAATGAGTGATTTCTTGCAGCAGCATTTACGACGTCTATCAGCTGGCGGGGCAACAGCTGAAGATGATTGTCAACATCAAAATCTCGAAAATGATAACATGAGCTGGTCTCAACAAACAGCGAACACATTTTCATTACCTGCTACAATCTCGAATGCCTCAGTCGCTGAAATAAGTTCCTTACACGCCTCATTGAGCGCTTTAAATGCCGACCAAAATACTAGTAGTGTTAAACTAATTAGTAAGTTTCTTCAACATCAACTGGTCGCTGCCCAGCAACAACAACAGCAGCAGCATCAAAAACAACTCACCTCTCACTCATTAAATAAACCGGAATCTTATATCAATCCGGCAATAGTTTCAACTGCTAGCACTTCGTCAATGCTAAACATGTGTCCAGAACACCCTGACTATAAGGGCATCGACTGCAAGACCTGCGAAATGCTAGAAGCTCATCAAAGCTTAAAATCATCACCGCAAGAAATGCCCCAACGTTCGCCTACGAATCCTGGAATAGCAGCAGCTGCTGCGGCGGCTGCTGCTGCTGCCGGTCTCCTTACAGCTGCCAATCAACTTTCAATGTCACCGAGTCACTCGTTAAATGCCAACAATTTGCCCTCCGGTCTTAATGTATCTCTTAACACTCCCCCGCTTAGTAATCCCAGTACTGCAGCAAGCTTTACCATTGGTGCCTGCTCGGATCATATCAATGGTCGGCCTTTAGGCGTCGAGTGTGCTCGGTAAGTTTGAACATTTATTCACTGATGGTTTTATTTCATATCTTAGTAAATATATTCATAGGAAGCCAGTTTGAGGTTAGGAAGCAAATTAGCTTTCAAATGATGAAATTTCAAAAGTTAAGCTGTTATCTTTTGATATATATTTAGCAAAAAGATAAGAAATTTCAACAATTGATTGCTACACCCTTTAACAAACAATTTTAATTGTGAAGACTTACTATCATGTAAATTAACGATTTAGAAAACTAAAGGAAAACAATGCATTTTTCAATAAAATTATCTGAATCGGTGAAGCCCATTTTTAATTGCGTGCTTCTTTCTTGTAATATAACAGTACTCTCTGGGGTTATTTGAAAGACCGGGATTATGTAAACAAGCCATAAATAAATAACGCTCTGAAATATGAACTTGTTTAAATGAGCGAAACTTCATTGTAAAAACTGGGTCAACATTTATGTGAAAAGAGTGGTCGCCTACTGTATAATAAAGTTAAAGCTAAGAATAATAATGCTAAAATTTGAATTATTAAACATAAAAATAATAACGAACCAAAGTTTCATCAAGCTGAAATATCAAAAGAGCACTTAGGTCTACCAATAATTGAAAAAATTAAGTATTTTACTCGTAATGGGTTGTTCATTACTTAAATATAGGACGTAATGAACCTTGATATATTTTAGTAATATTTACTACTGCAATCAATGTAACTAATAAAAAATTTATTACTAAAATTAGTAAGATATACCCACCCTATACCTAAGCGCTTCGAGTCTATATTCTGTGCGTTCCGGAATAAATTTTTGGGAATTAAATGTGTACAATACCTCAATGAAGCTGCAACCATTTCGGGCATAATCCCTGCTGTCACATCAATAATAAAACTATATTATTTCTACAACTACGTTGCCACCTGTCCTCAATCTCTCGGCCTAGATCCGTGCTGCCACAACTCTCCTATCTTTTTTAGCTCTAATTTTATTCCAGGGTCTTCCTACTGCCCTACGACTGCTGGAGAATCATCCCCATGACCTGGTGGGGGAGTATTAATCGATGTCGATGCCGATGGCGAGTCCGTAATTGGTGATGATGACTTTTGCGACATTGTCGATGACGGTATCTTTTTAACGTGGCTGATGTTTCTCTTAAATATTTTCCCATTACCAGATATTTCCACTTCTGCGTACCACTTCATACTCTGCTACATCAAAATTTGTTGTAAGCTTATGTGGGAAGACTATATTCTTGAGCAGCACTCTGTCCCCAACAGCTATCTCTGATTCTTTTTCTTTCCGTCTTTTATCCCCTCTTTCCTTCCCTTTTTGTTCATTTATGCAGTCTAAATCTCTTGCTGATGAATCAATCATTTCCTCTATTATGTCCTGAATACCTGGAATTTTGTCTCGGTTAACTCGGTTAAACATTAATTCAGATGGAGGTGATCCTGTAGTGCCATGAGGCGTGACGTTATACATTAATATAAACTTTTGAATTTCCTGTTTATAGTTGCTCTCGTTGACGCTGGCAATTTTTAATCTCTTGACCAGGGACCTGTTCATGTTCTCCACCTTTCCATTAGCCTGCGGCCAATACGATGGCGTCGTAATTTGTGTGATGCCGTTCAACTTACAAAATTTTTTAAATTCTGTGCTAACGTATTGACGGCCGTTATCCGTTCTCAATGATTTTGGCAATCCCAATCTACAAAATATCTCCTCCATGGCCTCTATAATTTTTCCGGACGATATGTTCTTTAGAAACACTATCTCCTGATACCGTGAATAGTAGTCTAATAGTACCAGAATGTACTCAATATTGGGAAGTGGCCCTAATAAGTCTGTTGCCACACATTGCCAAGGACCATTTGGAAACGCATGCCTCTGCATCGGCGCTGGATTTGATACTTGGGAAACAAGCAGATAGTCGCGACAGTTTTTAACAAAGTTTTCTGCTTCTCTATCTATCAATGGCCACCAGACTTTAGCTCTTAATCTGCGTTTTATAGCTGACTCGCCAGGGTGTCCTTTATGAGCAAATTGAAGTGCCTTACTTCACAGCTACTTAGGTATTACAATGCGAGTGCCCCGCAGAAGAAAACTTCCAATTGCCGAGAGCTCAAACCAGAATAGATAGTAAATACTCGATTTATCCGACTCCCATGATTCGTTTCTGATATGTGCAATATTGTTGGAGATTTCTTCCTCTTCCACACTTCTTTTAGCTATCACAGTGATCGTAAGAGGTGACGTGATCGAGTTTGCCACAATATGAAGTATGTCCTGCTCAGAATTTCCGTCGAATGAACCTGAGATTATGCATAGCCTACATACCGAATCAGCTATATTTTCCTTTCCGGTACGATAAACTACTTGAAACTTAAATGATTGTAGCCGTAATAACCATCGTTCTATTCTGGCCGGAGGCTTAGATGTTGGTTTAAAAATGGCCTCCAGTGGTTTGTGGATGTTTCTCAACATCAGATGTGGATGTTTCTCAACATCAGACAAACTCTTGCTAGCGAAAGATATAATTTTTGGATCGCCATTGGAATCAAATTGGATCAAGACCGCGCCCAAGGCCACTGGGCTGGTATCTACTACTATGCGAGTTCTTCTCTTTGGGTCAAAATATGATAAGTTGGGAATTTGAGATAGTTGCGTTTGGAGGGTTTGAAAAGCGTTCGCCTGATCCGGGCCCCAAACAAATTTTGCTTCCGATTTTAGTAAGGTTCTTAATGGTTTAGTCACATCTGCCAGGTCAGGGATGAATTTCCCAACGTACGTGATCAAACCCAAAAAACTTCGAGTCTCTTCTCTAGTATATGGAGCTCGCAATTCTATAATTACCTTAATTTTTTTTGGATCTGCCGTGAAACCTTTATCAGAGAGAATGTGTCCCGAAACTTTCTGAGTTTTCCAAACGCATTTGTCCTCATTAAGTACCAGATTATGTTCCTTAAATATATTTAGTACTTCTCTCACGGCTTTGTCATGCTCTTCCTCTGTGCTGCCAAATATTATAACATCATCAATATAGTTATATCTAAATAGCCCTTTATGCGTTATAAAAGTTGTTATTTCGCGGCTGCATTCGTGTAGTTCAAGCTGGTGGTATGCGCTTTTAAGGTCTAATCTTGAAAAGTACTTGGCTCCTCTTAATTTTGTCATGAGGGAGTCGAAAGTTAGTAACGGGTAGTTTTCTCTCAAAATTGCTTTGTTCGCTCGACGCATATCAATGCATAGTCTCATTTCGCCATTTTCTTTAAACACAATGACCACCGGCGAAATCCATGCACTTGGACCAACCACAGGTTCGATAATGTCCAGACTGATTGCCTCCTCAAGTTTAGATGCCACTTTTTCTTCGAGAGCTACTGGTATGCGTCTGTACAGGTTTCACAGATGGATCAATAGACAATTTAACTTGTACATTCTTCATTTTGGGAAAAGGCTTTACATTTTTTATATGATTAACAATCCAAGACGTAACACACCCAGTCTCACCGATGTCTCACGACCTAATAATGACTGACTTCCATTTTCGATTACATAAAATGTACCAACCATTTCATCATTATTTACTGCAATCGGAGCATTAAACACACAGATGACTCTGAGAACCTGATCTGATGCATATGCCTTGAATTGGTTTGATCAATTCGATCGAATATTCCATACGACTGCATTATTATTCTTCAGTATCGTTCAGTCTTTTTCACTCACCAGATTAAATCGTGAGCCGGAATCGATGACCATTAGGTTAGGTTAGGTTGAAAAGAGGGGCATGTATTATCCCAATCCACTGAGGATTACACTTCGGCCACTCAAGCCTGTTGTGCGCTCTTGTAAGGAGTTCCCATTCTGCCATAGGGAACCTCCATTAATCTCGTAAAAAACCTCTGAAATTGGTTACGTTATGAACCTAGTTTCCTCAATGTATCTCCTTAAGTCCCTCCAATTAGAACCCCTAAGAAATTCCATATCCTGTATAATCTCTCGATTGAATGTTTGTCTTCTGACTTGGCTAAAAGCTGGACAGTAGCACAAGTAGTACTCTAGTGTTTCGTCCTCCTCCTAGCAGGTCCTGCATGTTATGTCGCTATGGATACTCATACGTGCCAGGTGATTTCTTAACTCTGTATGTCCTATTATTAAATAAACCAGTCTTCGTAGTGCTGGCCTACTCAATGTTAGGATCTCTTTCGTCCTGTTACCATCTGGGTCCCCCCATAGAATTCTAGTCACCCTAACTACGGTAGAGTGCTGCCAATCCCTTGTATGCAATTCTATGGCCCACTGTTTCAGTTCGTTTTTAATGACCTGAAATGGCTTTGGATTGTCTAGCCATTTCAGATCTTTAAGAACGAACTGAAACAATGGGCCATAGAATTGCATACAAGGGATGGGCGGCACCATTAACAATGCTTGTCCCCTAACGCAGCACTCTATGATTTCATCACTTTGGAGTTGTCGTCGATTTTGAAGCAGTCAAATTCGCGCAATGCGTCCCTATCATCTGAGCCCTTTCCTTCTTCATTCTGAATGCACCGTACTTTTGTCGGTCTGGCGTGCCGTTGTTTTTCATCACTCCCTTCGTCAAATCCCCTTTTAAAATTCTTTGTTTTGCATTTGGGCTCAAAATGGCCACGGAGTTCCCGACGTGACCTCTTCGTCCACATCTAAAACACTCCGCGTCTGAATTCTGAGTAAACCGCTTCTTTAATGAGATCTTATTAATTGTCTCTTCATCGCCCCTTGCCGACAAACTTTGAGACTGTTTGTTAATTTGCTCATAAATTTGACAAGCTTCTATAATTTCGTTTAAACTTTGTTCTTTTTCCAATAACCTCTTTTTCAGCTCAAGGGAAGCCCACGAATTAATTATTTTGTCCTTAATTCATATTTCTTCTATTTCCGTTTTTGTCGATCCGAACGAACATTTCGCAACTTGTTGCCTTAAGCGCAACAGAAATTTGTTAAACGGTTCTCCATCAGATGGTGATAGACTCCTGTACAAATGCCTTTCGAATGTCGAATTTCTCTTAGGCGAAAAATATTCATCCAGCTTTGTAACCAATACCGTGAACACATCGTTATCCTCTTTTGAATCGTATTCGACCAAAGCGCCAGGAATATTTTATATCACTTCTTCTAGTTGCGGGCCTCCCAAATGGAGCAACTTGTTCTTCTCTTTTACTGAGGTGACTATTTCCTCTGATGCCAAATACAGCTTAAAGGATCGATACAATTTCTCCCACTCAGCACGCAGCAAAGCTTTGTCTATCGCATCGCACAAAAATGGTTTTATGTCGGCTGTTATTATTCTATATAAAGAAATTTCCGATTTTAAAACCGTGTGCCCAATCGCAATTGACTATGCTGCCAATGTCACAATTAAATGTGCTTCCGAAAATTAACGCCTAAGAAACAGAAAATAATCTCTTTATCCCCTTCTGTTACACAATTTAATGTGATTTATAAACATACCCAAGCAGAATTTAATATATGTTGCCAATTTCACAATTGAATGTGTTGTCACTTTCACAATTAAATGTGTTCCAGGAAATTACCACCCAATCACACTTATTATGCCGCTGATGCCACAATTTCACAATTAAATGTGCTTCACAAAATTAATGCCTAGGAAACAGACAATAATTTCTTTATATCCTCGTTTTACACAATTTAATGTGATTTATATATGTACATACCCGCGCACAATTGAATATGCCACCAATTTCACAATTTAATGTGATTCCAATTGCACAATTTAATGTGCTGTCTTTCCGATCGCACAATTGATCCAATTTAATGGAATCGCCTAGAAGAAAAAAAAAAAACACACACACACACACACATCATGTGCCATTGCATTGCAAAAAAAATTCCCTTTTATTAAAACCGAGGGAAGCCTGAGGCTTTCCTTTCCACTCTATGGATATTTACTACTCGTCGCCAATGTAATACTCCCTAGAAATGAAGCCACAACACAAATCATACAGACAGTGATATATTTTATTTTACTTTTAAGGAAGTCACTAAACACGCTACTTTGCACAATCCCTGTTGTCATATTAATAATAAAACTATATTATTTCTACAACTACGTTGCCACCTGTCCTCAATCTCTCGGCGTAGATCCGTGCTGCCACAAGTGTTATAACTCGAACATGGTGTCACTTGGTAAGAGTAAATATTTTATAAGCTATTGATCAATGGTTTGTGTCAAATGAATTCAGTGCCGTGATATATCATTTCCTTGTATTTTTACACACTTCAGTAGCTTCAAGGGTGCTCCGCACATATACGAGTACTGGAAAACGATCAACTGGCACGAACTTCCGGCAACGGCACCTGCACGTGAACTTCAAATTCATCAGTGCAAAAATATCGCTACCATGTTCATAACTGACTACTGATTCCATATTGACAAACATTTTTAAAGTTATAATGAACAATTTATCCGTTTGTCCATGTTAAAAACATGGACTCTTGAAGCACAGATTAAATGTCATGGCATTTTTGCATATAAGGAAGTATAATATAAAATAATTAAAATAATTATTAAATAACTTATAGTGTAAAAAACTTACTAAAACTTGTTTCTTAACGCTCATAAACTGTAAACAAAAAACACAAATTAAAGTGGAAAGAGAACAAAAAGAGCAATTGCAAAGAAAGTAACAGTAAAAAAACAAGTTAGGAATTCATTGTGTTAACATGTATTTCATATAATATTATCATATTTAATGGGGTCAAACGAAGGCATTTTCGGTAGTAATGCAAATATAGAAGTTAACAATACACCCGATTTAGTTGTAAATAATTCCTTAACGGGTAAGTTGAAACCTTGAATTTCAAATATCATAAGGATTCATAATGTTTTGGCTACAGAAGCAAATGAAAGCGAAATAGAAAATGTGGAGTATGATTGTTTAAAGAACCGTGTGTAAAATAAAATAATTACTTAAAGTTATTTATTATCAAACAAATTTAATTTGAAAAATTGCAATTCGCCCCACTGCGTGTGGTAGATCGCAAATCTAACTGGACAAAATTAATAAATCGCGTTGGGTTCACTTCATACTTATGAATTAAACAAAAATTGACTTCAAATATATAAATGATTATAAAAAATTAAAAGACAATTTTTTAATAAAATAAGGCAAAAATAAACAGTTCTCACTGCAAAAAAAAAATACATTTTTAAAATAAAAAATTGGTTTTTTAAATACATCATTTAAGCGTAATTGTAGTTATATATACTAGCATTTAGGTTGAATATAACTAAGATTCATGGTTAATAAAATTATTATGTGAGTTTTTACGTAAGGAGTCGGAGATAATTATTTTAATATTAAAGCATTTTTTAATAAATAATCGTTTTCTTTACTGGTTTTTGCTTTATTACATTAACAATATACATAAATACACATAGAGCTTTTAATTTATTCACTTTCATATACATCTTTAAAAGATTCTTCCTCCTCAAAAGCATCAACAGATAATAATGAAAGAACTTCTTTTATTATTAAACTTCGAACTCGAAAGGGAATATGTCGCAAACTTGCGATAAAAGGATCCGAAGGAATTAAGAGTCCCATGAAAAAGGATTTTATGGACTCTAACTGGTATAATGTACCCTGGATATTCGCTTAAGTATAAATTTCGTGTGACAACAATAAAACTTTCAAAAATATCTTCATCAATAGGGTAACCACTACCTAAAGTTTCCAAATAATATGAAAATGCTCAATTAATTCTTTATTGACAACAGTGATGTCTGAAATCTTTTCTGCTGCTCTAAAGAACCGTCTAGCAGTATTACCATCATTCGTATTGCCTCCTTCTTGTGTTAAAATATCTACGAGCACACCCATCTCATTTTAAAATCTCTTTTGAATATTTTTTTTTCTTCAGCCACTTTTTCTTTATTTGCCGGTCCTCGAACTTCCCAGGTCTTTAAAGGAAGCTTATATGCTATGTGTAATACACACTCCATAAAACAGATCCACGAATGTAGAGGAGACATTCCAAATGTTAAAGATCGTTCATCCACAATTTTGTTTTAAATCAGAGAAGGTTTATTTAGTTCACTCGGTTTTGCTCTACATATAAAACATGTTTGAGAAGAAGAAGTAACAGATGATAGTGCAGTACAAATTTTACCGTCTATCATAGTAAGCATAAAAGTTGGCTTAACAACAAAACTTTGTTCGCCATTTGTGATACGAGTTGGAGACAACTCTCTAATTTCTTGCTGTACTAAATTAACTTCTTGAGAAATAAACTCAGTGGGCTCTTTGGCAAAAACAAACTTGAATAGACGGCATTATCTTGTAGATGAAGGAGCAAGATTTTGCCATACAATTATTTTTCTTTGTGTAGAACTAAAATGCATTTGAATAGGAACCATTGAAATACTAAATAGACTTTCATCTGTATGGCCCTCCTTCGAGGAAATCTTCTGTTTATACTGCTTTTGTTGAGACCCATCGCATCCAATTTTATTAAAATATTAAGAATTCTTTTGAGCCAAACAAAGTCTTTCAATAGTATTATTCACTAATGAGTGGAGTGATTTCTGTTTCAACTGGATAGCTTTTTTTTAGCTTTTTGAACATTACTGTAGGAGAGAAAAAGATTTTTGCATTTTGCGTTGAGTTTTAGCTGAATAACATCGTATTGATGTTTCGACAAATTAGCATCAACCATCGGCTTCATCGGGAGAAAGGTTCCCTAAAGGCACAGGCTCAGAGCTTAATCTTTTATACACTTTTTTCACTTCCGAAAGATCTTTCACAAGTCTGGTTGAATCTCGCTTTCCCATTTTGCAAAACACTTGCTCACTAGCTTGTATACTTTCTCGATTGTCAGTTGCATCTAAAAGACTTTGTATCTTTAGATTTTTCACAACAGTCATCAAAGTTTTTCGGTTTTCTTCCAGCTTTCTTACAACTTTTCGGTTGTACACTTTCAGGCAACATATACGGTTTATCAAGCCAAACTGAATTTGACTTTGAGAAACGGCCGCGATGTCTTCCACTTTTGATCCATTTTTCGGCTAGCTTAAAACAAATAATATTTATTTTTGCCTTAGAATTTCTTTTTATGTCTTCTGGTATATTTTGAAGACCATGTCTAACCATTAGTAATGCCGATAAGACCTCCTTGAGATGTATTTTGGAGTTTTTACCCATTCTTTAAAAATTTCCTTTCACGAAAGAGTAGAGGTTATACTGGAAGAGTAAAAAAAATTTATGGCGGTCGCAAAAATGCGCAGATGTTTTTTGGTTTACCTTAAAGTGGACACTTGAAAGATTAACCCAAATATAGTTGTACACCGGAACAATCTGGAATAAACAGCTTTAACTCTACTTAAAAAAATATATATTTTATGTTTTGCACTTTCTGAACTGCTCACAAAAAAAAATTTTTACTTATAATGGAAATATTTAAATGAAAATCGTAAAATATTTCCCTGATATGAAGCTTTGTAATAATAAAAAAAATTATGACAATAAAATAAACGTAAAACCAAAGTCACAAAAAATGACAACAACTGACTTTAAAGCTTACTTTTTCCTAATCAGAGTTTAAAACAAACAAGCAAAACATAAATTACAGTTACCTGATGTATTGAGAAACTCATTAAATGATCAGAAGGAATGTTGTCAGACATTTTTTTTTAATTTTTTCCAGCTAGATTTGTGATATACCACAGTGTGCACTGTCCTGTTTTTACAGTAACTTAATAGTTCAGCTGAATTGTATTAGCCAATCAGAACATATGTTGAGTGACGTCAAAGTTCCAGCATGCGCAGAAAAGTGTTTTAATATTAGCTTGTTGGCGTAATCTTTATTTTATCATTCTTGTTTGCTATTGTGAATATTTAAAATCGCAAGCTTTTTGAGAGCGAATTCGTTACGTTGTTCAGCTACTCCGTCTTTTGTTTAAATCAGTTAATCGCTCAATTTATTAGTCGAGGTTTCGGTTTGACTAGATTTTAAAATAACAGAAATCTAAATAAAATAATATTATGACTTTCTAATGGCCAATAAATCGGTGACTATTTAAATGTAGTTTGAGTCAATTTTCACAAAAATCTAAACTCTATTTAAATACGCTTTCAGTTTTTCAGTCAGACTGAAAGACTTCTAATAATTTATGCGAATAATTTGATAGCACCATGAAATGTGTAAACTAAAATCGTCATTGTTCAGAAAACAGGTGTTTTGCTTATTATTTCAAGTGTTGTGTATGAAAGTATTTTAAGTGTTTGAATTGTATTAAGAGTCTATGTATACAATATTCATAAATTTTTTTCATTACTTTATTTTATTGATAATTAACTTTAAATACAAAACTTTTTAAAAATGCAAATTTTTGTCAATATCACAATTTATTTTGCTAAAAGATTTAAATTACATTGAAATGGCCAATGAGGGGCCATTTGATTGAGTCTTATTTAAATTTGCAGTGAAAAACGAAATTTTGTATTTAAATGGAATTAAAGAATTAAAGAATAAACTACATTTAAATATTCACTGATATATTGGGCATAGTAGCAGCTTTTCGTTTTATCAATATTTTGAATAGTGTATATTTTTTCGAACCTTTCACGAAAACGTATTATTATATGATAAAAATATAACAACGGAAAATTTTTTACACAAAAACAATGCGGCAGCAATTTTAATTTACACAAATACTCCTACAATTAACACAAACTAAACACTAACTCTTCTTAGCGATGTTTCCAAATCTAGGTTTTTTGGTAACTTCGCACAACGTCTAGCTATTGTTGTTCTTTGCCGTGGTTATTAGATGTGACAATTTTACGTCATTTAGGTGCTTTTTTGCCTAAAATACAGCAAAGTAACGATGGCCGATTTTCGTTACAAAAACTACAGTCCTTTATTTTTCTGGTAAAGGTCTGCAAAATTAGTTTATATAAAAGCTTTTTAAAACTATACTTAATAATTTTGTAAAATGTGAATTGATAAGACACCAAATAATCGCAATAATTTTCCGAATTTCGAATAAAAAATCAAACTTAGAGCCATGTCCTGTTACTTTTAGATCCATTGATTTTTTTTTTCTTTGAGTTCTATGAAATACTCAACTTTACCGATTATATTCTGAGTTTTGTTCATTCTTCAGAAAAAAAAGTTTGTCAAGATTAATTTTCAGAAAGAGGGAAAATTTTTATCAAATGACGACTTTTTTTTTTGAGTTTACGTGAACGATATAATTAGTCTACGTACTAAGCATTGAAACTTACGACAAATAGATAATTGTTTTGAATTTTGTGTTGAATAATCTTTTTAAATTTAAACTAGATTTAATTTCGAAAAATCTGTTATAAATAATTTAGCTTCAAAAACTACATCTGTTGTTTTAAATAAAAGTAGCCGTTCACTTCGCTACAAAAATTATAGTTTCGTGACAATAGATCAATTAATAAATTTTTAATTAATGCAGCTTATGAAATAAGCTCATTGAGTGTTCTGGAAACAAGCTTATTTACCTACGTGCATTACTTATATTAAACTTTATACAGTTTATATACAAATATTTGGTATAACTACTAAAAAATTCGTAATCATTCTTATCAGAATGAAATGAAAAATCAATAGAATTGTAAACATTCTGTGAATTCAGAACACATTAGACAAGATGAATAGACATTAGCAAAGCTTAAATTAATACATTATAGGTTATGTGGTTTAAAAAATATCTTGTTTATAAAATGATTCACATATTTTCTCCTACTTTTTAGAGTAGGAAAAGTAAGGCGAGCTTTTGAGGCAAGTCAAAAGAAATAGATGTTAAACATACATAACTCTCCGCAAACGAACTTCATATTGAGGGTTACAGACCACAGAACCACATTCCAATTGGTGTTAAGAAAGATGTGAACAATAACCATATGATCCCTTCATATGTGACTCATACATAATTATTTTCACTGAAAAAAAAATGAAACATAAGAAAGTGGATCCGCAACATTTAATGAAACCGACTACTCTTTTAGCTTTACTTATTGTATAGGAAGTGATTGTATTCAAATCAATTGCAGTGTTAACTTGTACTAAAAGATAAGAAATAATTTACTCTTTCAACGGCATGATAATTAATTCTGTGATTGAATTAAAACTTCTAAATTTAGACGATTTTTTTTTATATTCCGTTATTTCCCTACTTACGTAGTTTTATAAACAGTTTAATGGATTCACCAAATTAATCTGCTAAAATTAAATGATTTACAGAATTAGAGCCTTAATAAAAAAATATAATCCAATTATTTCTTATGATACATACAAACATAACTGCATATATAACATATGTATATTTAAAACAGCCCAGTTGTTTTTTCTGAATAAAAGGAAATGTTTGTATGAATGATCGTAGTTATTTTTGCTATTGAATTCAGAAAATTTTTATATATGACGATCCAATAAAAATTGTTAAAAATTTGTTGATGATTTTGGCGGGTTTTTTTTTTTGGTTTGATTATGAGGATTTTTTTTAAATTTATCACCCCAGTTCGTTGCTGTGTGTGTATGTATAGGTTTTGTGTATTTGTATTCATACCAGCTTTATATATGGTTGACATGTGCTTATCAGACAGTCTCGAATAAATATCTATGTCCTCGTTAGTCTTTCCGGAATCTTCAAATCCGTTATATTGTATTCTAATTTTGTTGTATGGACAAGAGTTACTTTTGACTGAAATAAAATTATCGAAAGATAATTTTCTGGCAATATAATATAAATATGACTTCAGACATATGGCCGTCTCGGTTTGATCGGACGTAGTCTTATCTGACAGTATATTGGCGTAGTGGATGTTGTCCTCCAAGTAGTCAGTCGTTTTGGGCTTAAAGGGGGAGACAAGCGACTTCACATATCACCACAGAAAATAGTCTAGCGGCGCTAAATTGCACGATCTTGAAGGAAATTTAATGAGTCCGAAACTTGAAACTATGTGGTTATCAAACGTTTGCTTCAATGAATTAATTGCCTACGAACTGTGTGATATGACATATCGCGCCGCCGTTTTATTATTATTGTTCAGTTAATGAACGAAAATGTCAGTAAACACGGCTCTATAGAGGTCACCATTGACTGTAACATTCAAGCATCATTTTTAAAAAAGTACCCACCAATGATTCCGCCATTCCATAATACATACCAAACAGTCTGCTTTTCTGCTTATAACGGTTTCTTAACATACACTTAAGGAATATCATCACACCAAATGCGGCAGTTTTGTTTATTAACGTATCTGAGATTCCCGCGATACGTATATCGCACAGTGAACCATTTCCCGAGAAGGCGGTCAAAAATATAGACTTTTAAACGGATTGGAATTTCTGTTTACTAGGTGAGACTATAGGCTTTAAGTTAAGGTAAAAACCTTTGAAATCGAGTAGTTAGAAATATAGTTATGATGGATTTAAAACGCATTTTAGTTTTTTGCTATTTTTGGTACAAAAGTGAAGTATTGAAACTGGTTAAAAAAGTTTGTTTTACACATAACATGACATTTTAAGTCACGTTTACAACTTATTTAAATTAAGAAACTAAAATTTTGTCAGAAAGTGCCAAACTTTGGCTCCTGTGAAATTTTTTTATTTTAAAGGTCGAAGGCTAATTTTTTGAACAAGTTTAAATTAAAATTTAGTTCATTAAGTAGCATAAACAATAAAAAACATTGATTAAATTTACTTTAGATAAAAAGGTTTTAATAAAGAAGACGTAAGTTTCTATATTCTATAAGTTCAAAATGGACATTATATGTAAACTTTTATTGGAAATTTGTAAATTTAAAATTGCGAAATGTATGTTTGAAATCTTAAAACGATTAATATAACGAATTATTTGCAATATAATAATTTTTAAAAAAATTTTAGTAAATATTTCTGCTAAGTAGCCTTGATTTTCATCTCCTAGAAGTAGTTTAGCTTCTATATCTAATTCAATAGAGTTAGTTTTCCATTTTTGTCGAATATTGGACATATAGGGATCTGATGAGCATAATCAGATCGTCATTAGTAAGACTTCTGGAAATTTTTCTTGTGTTGTGCTCGCGAAAAAATCTGTAGTATATATTTCTGTTTTCTTGCGCTTCTTCAGATAGATATCCTATTGGCAGCATATTGTGTTTAATTATTTGCTCCCCATGGTACAAAATTTTATAAGCAGTTGATGAGATAGACCTCCATGAGTACTATTCTACCAGCGCTAAACTCGAATCCGTTTTCGGTTTTTTTCCATCAGGTAAAGATTGTTTTATGGGCGCGGCATTTTTTTTGTTCCTAAATTAGCCAGGTACGTAGACATATTTCACCCTAACTCGAGAACGAGTCATCCGATTTTAAGAAGTAAAACACCAGTATTTTTCATGAACCTATAACTCTAAATCGAGAAAATTAGAGTAGATTCTAATATTTATTGCAGCAGTATATGTGGAAATTGATGGACAATAAGTGAGTCAGTTTTAATTTGATATCGTGCGGTTAAAATCACTTGGAAATCCAACAAGTAAACCTTATATTGCGAATCAAACTGATCTGAATAACTTAATTCGTGAATTAGTGCTCTCAAGAAATAAGTCTGAGCTTCTTGCATCAAAATTAAAACAATGTAATTTGGTGCAAAAGGACGCGAAACTTTTGTACTTTCGAAATAGAGAATAAGCCTTTTTGAGTTATTTCAACAGAGAAGATTTGGTATTTTATGACCACATACATAAAAAAATAAGTTTGGAGATTTGTTACAAATCCCTGACATTTTGTACTATGAATCTATAAATTATATAATCCATAAATTATTTAATTGCTTTATTTCTTTATACAATAAGAAATATATTTACTGTTGCTGACTTTAACCACATGATATCAAATTAAAACTGACTCACTTATTGTCCATCAATTTCCACATATACTGCTGCAATAAATATTAGAATCTGCCCTAATTTTCTCGATTTAGAATTACAGGTTAATGAAAAATACTATACTATAACTTTTAAATACAATAACCATGCAAAATACCGTTGTACTTTAGTTCCATTACGTGCTGAACTAACGAAATACTATCGTCATACACATTAAGGTTAGTTGCATTACAACATTGGGTACCTGCGGTAAATTGAAAATAAGATCTAAATTTTTTAACTGATTTTTATGGTTCACAGCTTTTTTTTATTTCTAAGATCTGTAACTAATAGAAATTGATGCAAAGTGTTGAATATTTGCTTTAAATTTTTTTTAATTCCATTTTTAATTAAAAAATTAAGAATTTTGTACGAAAAAAAAATGTTTTCTCGATTAATTGCTGAATATTTCCAAAACGATAAGAGATAAAGAAAAATAACAACAACTTTGTTACGCATCTTCTGGTGTTTTACTTATTAAAATCGGACTTGTTCCCGAGTTAGGGTGAAATATGTCTACGTACCTGGCTAATTTAAAGGCCAAAAATTGCCACGCCCATAAAAAAAATCTGGACCTGATAAAAAAAAAACCGAAAACGCACATAGTTTTATTGAAAGGAGCGACAAAAAGTCATTTTTTGCAGAGCAGTGTTATAGAAACAATTTCTTTCATTTTATTGACGCACAATCCAATACTTTACCATTTAATATTAAAATATAATTATAAACTTAATTAATTTTAGAAAAAATTAATTTTAATGCAATGAATATAGTGAACCTATTCAAGTGGTCGGCAGTGTACATATATGTATGAACTTTCAAAATCTGACAATTTTACGTTAAAAGTATGAAGCAGCTGAACTAGTGGTGTTACCTGATTATTGTATCATGTATATATATATATATATATATATATATATATATATATGTATATATATATATAGATATATATAAATATATATATATATATATATATATATAGATATATATACATATATATATATATATATATATATATATATATAGATATATATATATATATACATATATATATATATATATATATATATATATACATACATATGTATATATATATATATATATATATATATACATATCTATACATACATATGTACATATATATATATATATATATATATATATATATATATAAATATATATATATATATATATATATATATATATGAACTGAATAATTATTGTGAATAATAACAAAAATAACACTTAAAAACTCTACAATATAGCTTATTTATATATATAACTATATATATATATATATATATATATATATATTAATATAATATTCATATATATAACTATATATATATATATATATATATATATATATATATGTATATATATACACATATATATATATATATATATATATATATGTATATATATATATATATATATATATATATATATATATATTAATATATACATAGATTTATATATAACTATATATATATATATATATATATATATATATATATATGTATTAATATATACATATATATATACATACGTATATATATATATATATATATATATATATATATATATATGTGTGTGTGTGTATGTATATATATATATATATATATGAACTAAATAATTATTATGAAAAATAATAAAAATAACACTCTACAATATAACATATTTTTCGGTATAACAAATGGGCCTGACATTATATCGTTTGTTATACAGGGATTTGCCCTGTATAACTTAGGTGCCATTAGTCTACGCTCTTGGAGTATGCAACAATAAATATTTGGAAAATGAAGATAAATTTATATATTTTTTAAATGTGGTTTTTACAAAATTAAATACTTTATTTCGAAAGCCTTTATAAAAGAGGACATAATCTTATAAATTATTTCTATATTAACAACAACAACAAAAATATGAATTCATGTTGAGATCATGTACGCCAAAAGTCTACGCTCATAAAACGATTTTAGTAAATTAATTGGAAAAAACTAAAATTTAGTATCGGGTAGGATAACCTCGACGGTTAAGAACCTCTCTGAGCCTATTTTATATTGAATTGACGGGGTGGGTAGTTTCTTCGGACGTAATATTCTCCCGTTCTTCCTTTATAACGTCCTTGAGCATTGTTTTACTCGTTATTGCTCGCTGACGAATTTTTCTCTAGCAATGCCCATAGATGTTCTATTAGGTTAAGGTCTGGAGATTGCGGAGGTGTAGGTAACATTTTCGGCACATTATACAACAGCCAAAGCTTAACGATTTCAGCAGTGTGCTTAGGGAATAAAAATCATTAGCCAACCCCAATTTTTCAGCACTTCTGCTTTGTTTTTCTTTTCAGGATATTAAGATAAACAAAACTATTAATTTTCGAATCTATAAATTCCATATTATCTGCTCCTCCAAGCTGCCACACATCCCCAGATCATAACTCCTCCACTATCATGCTTAACAGTTGGCAGCAAGTGCTGTCTATCGGGGGCTGTACCGCGTTTTCGCCACACCATTTTCGCTCCTTTTATACCGAATATACAAAACATACTTCCTTCGGAAAAAATTACTCTTCTCCAGAAGGCTAGGCTCATGTTTACATATTTGTTGGCTAACTCAATACGTGTTTTTCTATTAAATAAGGAGATAAAGGGTTTCGTACAGCAATTTTGTCCATGAAAGCCGACTCTTCTTAATATTCTTCTAACGGTGGATTGACTTATTTGTTTTTTAAACCTTTCTTTGACGTGTGCTGTTACTTGAAACGTTGTCGTTTGTGGATTTTTCTTTATAATAGACAAAACACTTTGGGATTCTGTTAACAAACGCGGTCGGCCAGATCGTGGTTTTGAAATAATTACTCCTGTTTTTTGAAAATTTTAAATAACTGTTCGAACTGATGTCCATGCTCGGTCAATAGTTCTGCCTATAAATTATTTAACTCCACTTTAATATCAGAGAGATAAAATTATTGAAACTATAACACTCTTAGCACGTATCAATGGTTTAAACGATATGAGCGGACACTTTTGATACCATAAATGCACATGGTTTTTTAATAATTGTACCGTTATTTTTTGCAAAGTAAACATACTTACATGCAAAGCTGTGCATTGCAAATTCACAGTACTTTTCCATCAACCATTAACGCGAAATATATTATAAATCAAATAAAAATTTTTGAGATTTTTCATGCTTAAATATGTAATTTTCGAGAAGCGTAGACTTATGACACCTAGCGTACATATATATATATATATATATATATATATATATATATATAAATATATGTAGACTTATGACACCTAGTGTACATATATATATATATATATATATATATATATATATATATATATATATTTACATATACTAGGTGCGCCCCACGGTCTCACCCGCGTAAGTCTACATCGCGTGGGAAGTAGGCTATGTGTTGAGAGATATAATGTCTCTAGCTGGAAATATGTATGTGTACAGCTATTAATAATCACGATTTCATATTCACATTTAAAATAACTTGCATTAGTATAACACTGAGTTATCAGAGGATATATTACAAAAATTAATACCTACTAACGGCAAATATTATATTCACAAATTTTACAAAAATATGTACAACCTAACCAAAATAAAATTCAGTACAATAGGTAACGACACATTATTTTCTCAAATTAAAAATAATTAAATATTTTTTCCTACTTATTTGACACTTATCGTTATATTTTGGACAATTTACACAGCATCTTTATAAATTAGAGCCTATGTGTTATTCTGATGTATAAGCTAAATTATTGTAAAGTTTCATTAAAATTCATTCAGTGGTTTTTGTGTGAAAGAGTAACTAAAAACCACACATCCACACATCTACACATCCACACATCCGCACTCACAAACATTCGGCTTTACAATATTAGTAGGATTAGTAGGATGTTCTTGTACGACTGCTACATGTAAAAAGGAATTATTTTTTAGTTCCATTCAAACAAATATATGCATACTTAAATTTACATTATATTTATACTGATATATAAAATTTTCCCAAATATTGGAGTAAATACTGAGTACTCGCGTATACCTACTTAACACATCACTATTTCAAGTTGAAAATTTTGGTTGAAATTTTATGACCATTACTAAGCTGTCATTTGCGCTTGGTTATTCCAAGTCTGATGCGTTTTTATTATACGGCATTTTATAGTTCACTTCACTTTTTATTTGAATGGGCAATGGCTCCATCATAACATTATGATTGTTAATTATTTATTTAATAGAAATAGTTTTAATATTGATTTCTTACAAAAATCAAATTATCATCCATTACATTACTTAGCTGTCATTTGCGATTTTTTAATCCAAGTCTGATGCATTTTTGTTATACTACGTTTTATGGTGACTGACGTTTTATGTCAAGTCACACGGAAACGCTGTCGAACGGGATAAACAGTATCCCATGTTCGTCTCCTGGTTCTAAGCTACCTACCCACCAATTTTTAGCCATATGGGTACAGCCGTTCTTGAGTTATAAATAGTTTAACTAACACGACTTTCTTTTATATATATCAGATATATATATATATATATATATATATATATATATATATGTATATATATATATATATATATATATATATATATATATATATATAGAAAGAATGTGGATCGATATATATATATATATATATATATATATATATGTATATATATCGATCCACATTCTTTCTATATATATATATATATATATATATATAGAAAGAATGTGGATCGATATATATATATATATATATATATATATATATATGTATATATATATATATATATATATATATATATATATATAAACATATATACCTATATATATTTATATATATCTACAACAAACATCTGCTGATAATTATTGTGTAGGTGGTAATGTTCTCAAAATAGTTCATACGACTTCAATTACACTAAGTAGTATGTGTGGTCGTGTGGTTGGTAGCCTGCTGCCGTAAGTTTGTTGAATGCATTATGTAGTAGTAAAACGAAATATATTTGCGATTTTTCTCAGTCTATTTATTAAATATATAAAAGTGCTTTGTTTATTGCGTGGTTTGAAGGTATAAATAGACTTCTCTTTTTTATTGTGGTTTTAAATAAATTTCAATATATTAAATTCTAATATGACTCTTATTATGAGGGGAGTATCTAGAAACGTTGTAAGAAATTGAAGTTAGAGTTAATATTTTATTAAATAAAATTGTACAATTGGTTATTAAAAATTAAAAAAAAGTGTTTTTTGTTCAATGTGGGCATATTTTCAGAACTATCAGCGTTAAGATCAGTGCTTTCAATTTTAAAGAGCACATTAGTAGTGTTAGATTTGAATATAACACTAAAAGTACTGATGGTTTCAATCCCTCTGAAACTGCAATCGTGACGAAATTGTACGTTTGTAACTTTTAATAGAATATGATGGCATATATATGGCAAACAACACTTATATGAACTAGTTGCTAATATGTGGTAAGCATCTATCGCATAGGTAAACTCTTTATTATATTATTTTTTCCCGAAAAGTGGTGCGGCCTTCGCGATCTAATTTTATTTCATTATTTGGAAAACTTTTGGGCACTTCTAGGTATATTTAATTTTTAATGATTATGTCTGCATATAAATGAAATTCATTTTAAATTTAATGAATACATAATATGAATAAACATAAAAAACTTTCACGAAGTTTGATAAAAATGCGAACATATTACCGGCTATCAAATTTACTTGCCAGACGAAAATGGGACGGATGCGCTTGAAGCGTTAAACCCTAAAAAACCTGATGTGAAATTGTTAATACCTTTGCGTATCTACACAGCTAAAGGGCAAATAATTTGATTAATTTTTTAGCCACCAACCCCTTCTATCTGCCTCTTTTGAAATTGTTTCCTTTGAATATCTTTGTGCATTAGACTTTCCGTTTTATTTTTGTTCCCTTTATTGTTTCTATTGTATGATTTTTTTTTCTAATATATTTTTGTCTTTAGTATGAAAGACTGTGAATGACTCTGTACGAAATTTTGTAAAATTTTTACAGCCTTTAATGAAACATATACTCAAATTTATTTTGTAAACTAGACTTTTCTTTAACGTGGATTATCACAAATAGTTCTTGTGTTGGCAAATTTCTCAAAAAAAAAAAAAAATAATTAAATAATAATTAAATAAATAAAAAAATATTTCAGATTAGGTTACACAGGCTATTAACGACCAATTTGATTTATCTGTCTATATGTACTACATCTTGTAATATCAAACATTTCACTGAAATAACGGGTAAATGTTAGTAAAACTTTTGCGAAGTCAGCCTCTTCTCCTAATTTTTAAACTTATCTAAATATAGCCGGGACTGACCTTCTTAAGGGTAAGTCAACATCAATCTCGTTTGTATTACGTCAAAAATCGCTACAAATTATGAAAAATTATTTTAAAAAAATTATGGAAAGGACTAGCCCATATATGTATTAATATAAGCATTTTCAAATTCGTATGTAGGGTGTCCTCAAAGAACAGTAGCTGCATTAAATACTATATTAAAGGCTATGTTACAAAAACTTTTCACTGTGGCTTAACAAAAAAGATCCCAATGGGATTGCAAATTCCATTTAATTTTCTTACCCTAAATCCCTTTTATACGCAATATTGTGCAGCATAACAAAGAAATTTTTACTGTTATTTGTATTGGTTTTGCTTCAAATAAATATTGCCTGCATTCATTATTTCATTTTCAAATGGTACAGAAAAGGGGTTCTATTTGATTGCCCATCATATCAAAGACTCTATTGATAAACCCATTCGTGCGTTAATCAAAGGATTAATTAATGTTTGAACACAAAATTGTTCAACTGTTTCAAAAGTTGTATTTCAGTAACAAAATTCAAAATGTTTAACGGAAAAAGTAAACAAAATTGTGCACTCAAAAACAAAGCAAATTCTTCCTAGATTAGAAAGTACATACATATTGTAGGGCAATTGTGGTCTGTATCCCAGCATCACTCGCGTTGAATAAAGTTATAGAAATAACTAGTTACCGAATGAGCAACAGAAATAATTGAAAACTACCAGTAGAACAACTTAAGATAAGAAGGTATAAAAATATGTATTACGAATTATTGACAAGTTGCAAATCAGCTTTTGGAATGATCAGCTGTTCATATTAAAACCTATTTTGATTAAATATTATTTTATTTTTGCCTTAAAAAGATGCAGTAGTATATTTAGTTGCAGCTCTAAATAATATCTTAACCACAAGCGATATTTGGTTTGGTTTTACTATTTTGTGATGACTTCTACGGAGTTTACAAAACATGAGAAATATTTATAATTTACCCACAAAATTTTCTTACTCTTAAATTTTACTTTGTATATATTTATTTCAGTTTTCAGCAATATGAAAGTAGCCTCAGTATTCATATAAAAAGATATAACAACAAATAAAATAAAAAGAGTATATAGTCACATCAATTCATTCACTTGTAATTTTAAGAAAGTCTACCCAATTTAAATCAGAAATATTATGAGTTTCTGTCCAAAAGCATTGTTTATGTAAAAGAAAATTTGTTAATGTAGCAAAATGTAATTTAATTATATTTGCTTTGGAAGATATTTACCAGCCCAGCATCAATTATGTTTCTCCAGATACAACCTAAATTCATAAATTTATTATGACATGACAATGGCATATGCCAGTCAGCCTTTTTCCAGAATGTAAGGGCTAAACTATGTTGGAGCAATAAATTCTATGAAAAGAAATCCACAGTCTACTTGAAAAAGTATCAAGATGAGGGATAAAAAATAATTGATTGTTCGAAATGATACCTAAACACCTCTGGTGGTCTACAAGGTTAACTTGATCATCTTGAAAAAAAGTTTTTCAGTTCATATAAAACGAGAGGAAAGGCTAAACATCAAAGTCTTGATCTTTATCGAATTGATCGACAAGTGATTAGCACCCGTTCATATTTTCACTACACCAAGACAGGAATTCATTTTAATCACCATATGCCCCTGAAACATTTTTTTTACCATGAAATAAAACTAATAGACTATCAGCAAACATAGAAGGCGTACAGTAAAATTCAATAGTTCCCCTAAGCAAAGCATCAATATATATAATAAAAGATCAAACACGAAATAGTTTAGTACTAAATACCATACTATTCAAGGATACGAATTGCGATCCACCATTTAAATAAAACAATATCAACCTACAGGGTGAAACAGAGAGACTGAAATAATAATGAAGCATAAGAATAATTTTAGAAAATTTAATAGAGTCAAATGTCTTGAAAATGTCCAACGAAATTAGTACACTTAAGTTTCTTTTGTATGTTTGACTAGCACTGAAAGGATGACCCCTATATATGCAGAGCATTGTGCTAAACCTAGGAGGAGATACTGTAAAGACGACAGATAAAGACAGGTTAAAAGATAGAAAATTATGTTGCAGCTATTTTTACCTTTTTTACTTCGCCGTTGGTTTATTCTGTCCAACCTCAGGGGCCACACTTTGAGCTTACAAATGTTGCAACTTCATTCACCTGGTTCCGCCACAAACTCATACACCTTCCGAACAAGGGTTTCGGCCCTACCCAAAATCCTTGTTACATCCGAGAACATGCATGTCGCCAGCACCAAGAAGAACCAGAGGTTAAAGTCGTAAGACCAATCCCTCCAGACCCTCCCAGCACCAACAACACACCACCCCTTTCGTAACATCTGCTGATTCGCAGCAGCCCATATAGACACCCATCATGCCAAAACATCAACCCTTATCCGATACCTTTTCCAACGATTCTTGGTATCAAACCACAGTCACCACATGGACTTCCTAAGGAGACCTCACCAATATCCGGCCACAGAATCATCTGTGGGGCTACCGGATCCCGTGGCCCCAGTGAAAGGTTACGCCTCGCAGGGCAAACCAGCATAGTTTTATAAACATACCATGTGTTGATATTTTATCGTTGTCTTGGTTGAATCCAGGTATCTTTCCACATCCATTTCTTATCCTGACACATAGGCAAAACCTACTACTTTTTATAGACTTATATGCACTCCCGTTGTCCTGTAATTTAGAGATTGGGATGTAACAGTATAAGTACTGTGGGCTATCAGCAAAAGCAACGTCAGTAAAATTGAATAAGCCCTAGTAAGGACTGCAAAAAGGTGTTACGACTCACCAAGCTGCCAATTGTGCCCCCGGGGGAAAGCTGACTACAATTAAAACAATCCAGTATTAGTGGAGGTAATGACTGATTGTAGAGTCACACTCTCGATCTAAGCCATCTTAGCTTTATGTTCATTAAGTCATCCAAAAGCACCCTCAAGTTATCGTCAGTTACAACAGAATGCGAAATTATTTATAGAGATCATGGCTGGTACTGAATTTATCATCGACAAGGAAGGAAGTATAGAAAAAGGTATTAAATTACTTGAGAAACGAATGATACTTGACCTTATTAATATTGCCTTGGCCTGTAAATACTATGTTAGTTGGTGCATTGGCTCTTTGTGTAGCCTGAAAGTGTTGCATATGTTAAGTATATCATAATGGTGATACGAAGACTTGGCGTTCTTTAACGCCTTCCGCTTGCATTCAACAACCACTATGGATAACGGTAAAATATGGACATCTTGTGATGCCCTATAGTGCCTCAAATACTTCTAATTAAAGCCGTAAATACGTTAAGCCCCTATGACCTATAACCCCTTTAGGAACAGTAAGTAATCACCCTTGCCATTCCGTTCCATCCGGTAATAATGCTCATTAGCATTACAGGTATGACTCTTTGCTATTTGGCAGATTTATCCACTAGGCTTTTAGTTATCAGAGTTTTAAGTAATCCAATTTTGTTCTGAATACATAAAGCTTATCGTTACTATCATAATGAAATATCTCCATACGGGCCTTGTTCCTGAAAAGTTCAGTTTGCTTCGCACAATGCGCTGGCCCTTCACACATATTTCTTCGTTGAATAAAAATTTGTTTTCAAACAGACTGGTAATTTGCATTAGTTATCTTTTTTACCTTTATTTTAAGTGGGAAATATTTTTTCATTCTCTGCATATCTCATTAATATCTTTTAGCACAAATTTCTGGCGATGAATTATTTCTTTAAACTAGAATAAAAATTATTCTTTTAAATAGTTGGTGCCAGAGCGGAGGAATAGCTAAAATGTAATGAAGCAAATTTAGTTTTTAGTATTCATGTTCTATTGAGTTACAATATGAGAAAATGCTGATATTGATATTCTCTTTGAAAAACAATTTAAATCGCCATCAATGTAAATGTTTCGAAAATTCTTTTATTTCGTTCTGCGGCCAGTTTGTGTGTTTGTAAATTACCAACAACCTTTAGCAGGTTTAATCTGTTTTAGAAGGGTTAAATATAACAACATCTGTCTATAAAATATACATTTTTGTTTTAATTATATATAGAGTTTTTGAATAGCTTCATCTACATGGTCAAGTGGTTAGATTAATATTTTAGAGTATTACACAAAATCATATAATCAATAATTACTTTTCCTTAAGGACGTTTTACAATGTCTAAAAGGTTGCTTGCTTTCCACTGTTCAATTGTTTTTTATAACATAAAATTCCTCAACGCCAATTAATTTAACACGCACGTTTTTGGTTTTGATTGAATTTTTTTAATCTTGTCTTACCCTTTTAAAACTAGCAAGTTTTATGAAATGAATTCTCTAAATATTATTTTATTATATTTTTAATTTTAGATGCGAAATGATTTTAAACTCGGCACGTCTCAATAGCAACGTGCAAATGTCAACACGAAACTCTTGCAAAACTCTAAAATGTCCACAGTGCAATTGGCATTATAAATATCAGGAGACTTTGGAAATTCACATGCGTGAAAAGCATCCCGATGGAGAATCAGCTTGCGGCTATTGCTTAGCAGGTATGAAAAGCAAATTTTTAATTTTTCTTTTTTTTTTCCGCAAAGATGTCAACATTAAGTACTTACGCATTTAATGTTTAATACAGAACACTGCGCATTTTTGTTTAACATCCCATGCAAATAAAAACTATTAAGCGCAAAATAATGAAATGCCTATGCTGTTGTCGTTTACTAACTAATCCAGTATATATGAATGAGGGGAAGTCTACCTTTGCGCAAACGGTTTGTATAAAGCTCAGATCACACTATCGAAATCGTAAAAAGTCCGTTAATGTAAGAAAAGCAAGTGGCCACATATCACTTCATTGTGGATAAATAAGTCACGCATAGTGTTATCCAAATCACTAAAGGTTGCATATGTATTAGGAATATCCCCACTAAGAGTTATAGCTCAACCAATTCATAAAAACTTTTCTCATTCTACCGAACATAAATTTGGGAAATTCTAGTGTGCAAATGCTTCGTATGTTTTTCTGCTGGTTTTTTTGTAAAGTATTAATTTTTTTATTATTTTCATGACTGATGCAATGAATTAAACATCCACTAATATTGTATTTCTTTTAGAATAATCTATATTGAAAATTGCAAATACGTCTAATAACACCAAGCAAAGAGAAACTCATGATATAGTTCACCACTACAATGAGAACGTATTGTACCAATTATTGATAGGTTTTTAAATCAACCGATATACGCCGAAAAAATTTTACAATGTGCGCGATCATGAGCGGAGAGTCAGTTTAAAAAGACGTGGTTTTGACAAAACAAGGCTCCTCAAGCATGATGATGAGTAACATATTTCCACAAATATACATATGTGAAATGAATGAAAGTGAATTCAAAAAAATCTAATGGTCCTTACAGGTTAAAAAGAAACCAACATATATATATATATATATATATATATATATATATATATAAATCTAAGATTTAGAAAAAGTTTATGTAGGACTTCGTGGACAAAACAAACAAAAAGTGCTTATATAAAAATTGAATTATCATATTATACTTGTATGAAAATTTCCTATTCACAGAATTATTGTGCACAATGGAAAAAGATAGATGTGCCTGAAATTTTGGTAAGGCGCTTGATATCACTGCTCAGCAGCTAAATCCGCCTTTGAATAAAATTTATGTGGACTATATGGATTTTGATGCGCTAAACTCGAATCCGTTTTCGGTTTTTATCCATCAGGTCCAAATTTTTTTTTATGGGCGTGGCAATTTTTTGCCCCTAAATTAGCCAGGTACGTAGATATATTTCACCCTAACTCGATGCTATTATTTTTCATTTCTGTGAGAATGTTTTTTGTCGTACATATATGTCCGACATGGCCTTGCTTTAAAAAAAATTCGGGAGGCGCCACGTCGGACACATGCTTCCGACACACTTATTTGTAAAAAACTCCCTATTTCTAAGTGAAAATATTACTGAGAGTACCCTGAAGGCAGAATTAGTTTGTACGTGCTGTTCTGTTCTGAATCAGCTGTTTTGTTTCTATTCAATTGAAAATCTGTACGAGTAGTTTGTTGTTCCTTTTTCGTTCTGTTCTGTTGCGGACAAATCTGTAGAAAACAGAATTCAACGTTAAGTGACAGCCAGCAGTGCATATGTTTAGTTTTTTGTGGTGTCATATATTACACATTTTTTGTTAAGAGTTGTTTTTTTTTTTGTTGTAATTCAAGATTTTTTAAGTTTGTATATTTTTGTTAAATAAAAAACAATGGAAGATGAAAAGCTTATAGTTTTAGTTGAAGAAAATGACATTTTGTACAATAAATTCAACAAATTCTACAGACTGCCAGAAAAGAAGCGGGCTGTATGCTTTTGAAAACAGCTGATTCCATTAACAGGACAAGTAATTACAAAATATTTTCTATAGAACTTCACAGCACAGAACAGTAACAGAAAGTAAAAACTAATGAAGCCTTAAATTCTAATAGTGACGTTTTCGAAGAGATTACGAAAAAAATGCCGTGACCCCCCGGGACTTATTTGCTCAAAGTTCCTTGGCAGTCAATGTGTTAAGGAAGAGAACAAGAAAATATATGTCTGAGGTAGGGAAAGATGAGTCTGGGGAGGGCTTTGTGATTAGATACACTTGTTTTATAAACTTTTGTGAAACATTCGTATACTACATGTGTATTATCCCGAAGCTAGCATGTCAGATAGGATATTTTTTTTTTTAATCTTTATTTAGTGAATAAAATACAACTTATTCAGTTTAAAGTTTACTTGTTTTTTGGAGCAATGCACTTAAATTGAGAAAGTAATTAAAATAAAAACTAAAGTAAATAAATTAAAGGGAATAAAAAAATATCAAGAAATAACATTTATTTACAACCGAAAATCAACCTCAGGAAATAATGATTATAATATAATTTTTAAAATGAAACAACCGTTACGGTTCCCGGTTTCATAAGTTCTGCTTGTTATATTAGGCATGGAAACGTATGACTTTGTATTCAAAATTACATGCGAGAACTGTTATGATTTAGAAATACCGTTACCAAAAATACTATTTCCAACAAATAATTCCAAATGGTGCTTTTTATAAGTTGCAGGGTATTTTATTATATTAATATATTTATTGCATATTGATTTTTTTTGCATCTCTTGTAAATGTGCAGAAACATAACAGCACACACAAAGACTTTGTTATTAAATTGTTTTATTTCTAATCGTTATACAGATTTTGAAATATAACTATTTTTAGTACAAGAAATAACATACTTTCAGATTTGTATTACAAATATTTCATATACAATAATAAAATAATTTACTATACAATGAATTAATTATAAAATGGATACAGCAAATATAACACTGAATTATAAATATTTTTTTTGTATAGGTTTTATAGCCTACTACACTTATTATAGTGTAATTTGCAAAAATAATTTATAAAGTGTCAAATGGTCTATAAAAGTCACTGCATAAGATGAGATACTGAGAGATACTAAGATTTTGTAAAGCAGCAGTGGAATGCATATATCCATTGCTTAATAAAGAAATTTCATTTACAGATTTTATTAATAAAGTAACATAAAAATTTTACAAAATGTATTTAATGTCTTTAATTTTAATTATGTGCTAGTTCTTTTTTCCCAAAATTTAATTAAAAAATTCAAATTGATCAGTTGAGGGGTTTTAGCTAGTTGCTATGCGCATTTCACTGGGCCTAATGCAGATCATCAGGGAACCTTTACCCAACATTTCTTAGAATAACTAAAGACATTTATTTCATACTTTCACTTTACTTAGTGAGAAGCTTTGAAACAAATATCAACTTCAAAACAAGAACTCACTGATAAATTTTCCTTTTTTATTTTCTTACGTTTTGTTCTACAACTGAGTGAAAATAAAGAACAAATAATTGTTTTAATATAAAAACAATTTATTTAGAGTGTTAATAATTATAAAAATGTATTAAATAAAAACGTTCATTAAAGCTTGAGCTAAGCTCAAACGATTTCTTTTTTGTTTTGGCAAAACTTGATTTAGAAACAAAGATTCATTCACTTATTGTTAACGTTGGAGAGGTTGAAAGAAAAGTGTTATGAGACAAATCGCGTTTCTCTGTTTCTTTTATTGGTAGTCTTCCATTTTCTTTTGAATCTCTTGGATTTTTTTAACACTTTTAATCGTATAATGTGCTCTTACCGGCTTGTTTTTTTACATAAAAGAAAAAACAAATAATCTGAAAAAACTAACTTTCCTGTGTGCCTTTGAATATTTATCATCATATCTTTCTGAGATTTTAATTAATTTCGAACTAATTAGCCTATGAATATTAATTCAATTTAACATAGCAATATAAAATGTTCGTTAAAATAACTACCGTACAAATTCAAGCTAAGGCTTCAGCTACCAATGAAAATTAGAAAAACCGTTCACATATACTTAAGCAAAAATTCAAACCAAAAAAGTTTGACTTAATGTATAATGGAACAAAAAAATTCAGAAAAATG
Organism: Linnaemya vulpina; assembly: GCA_963675445.1. Lineage (NCBI taxonomy): Eukaryota > Metazoa > Arthropoda > Insecta > Diptera > Tachinidae > Linnaemya > Linnaemya vulpina. The sequence goes on along the minus strand of OY776281.1, from coordinate 3,722,736 downwards.
GGACATGAAGAAAATAATCAAACGGTAACACGGGTATTAAAACAAAAAGGTGTAAACATCAGGTTGATACAGTTCTCGGATTCTTTTTCACAATAAAATTTGTGTAAATAGGAACTGTTATCACATTCAACTAAGCCACCTAAAATTGGTGACAAACACAATATACACATGAGCACTGATGATGAAAGTATTGTGACTTTCGAAAACAGCTGTTCTGCTCTGCTATGTAAGTTGAATAAAACTGATGTTGACTTTACTGTGTGCCTTGGAATATTTATCTCATGTCTTTCTGAGATTTTAATTAATTTCGAACAATTAGCCTATGAATATTAATTCAATTTAACATAGCAATATAAAATGTTCGTTAGAATAATTACCATACTAATTTCGATTAATCGACATAAGCCATTCGAATTATTCGTCGATCGAAAATAAGCAATTGGATTTACTCAAACAAAGAATACCTGTTGTGGAATTTTATATGTTGATTGATTTTTTATCTAACCACAGAAATAAATTTTATTTGTTGCATGTTTTCAAATGCTTTTGAAACATATTTTCATAACCATTGTTTTTTAAAAATGTGTACATATTCATACATCATATTGTTGGTAGGGATATATTGAAATTAAATAAAAACCACTAAAAGTTCTATATTCGGTTGTACCGAATCTGATATACCCTTCACCAACGTACGTCTGGCGTTACATATATTTTCAAATACCAATTTTGATCTTCTTAAGTTATAAAATAGTTATAGTTACGAAAAAAACAACGTTAATTGCCTTTTTGGTTACTTTTATACATAAAAAATATTTCAATTTCTCCACCCTGGAAACGAAATTTTACCTGTTTTATTTTTTTTACCAATTCAACTTAGTGTCATGAAATAGTTTTATTTAAGAAAAACTTAAAATTTGTAACCATTTGGGTCAGTTTAATGTACAACAAAATATTGCAATTATCCAACCCTGGAATCGAAGTTTTGATTTGTTTTTTAATTTTGAATACCAATTTTGTTTTACATGTATTAAAAAAATTTTTAGTTAGTAAAAATACGACGGTAATTGCCTTTTTGTTTACTTTTTTATGTAAAAAAATTTTAATTTTCATCCCTGGAAGCGAAATTTTAATTTTTTTCTTTATTTTTACCAATGCAACTTTTAATGATGCATGGAATTGTTTTATTTAAGAAAAACTTTAAATTTGTTGCCATTTTGGTCACTTTCATGTACTACAATATATTGTATATAACAAAAAATTTCAACTTCCTAACCCAAGTGAAATTTCAATTTTTTTGTTCTTATTAGCAATACAACTCTTCATGAGGTATAAAGTAGTTATATTTAGAAAAAACTCAATATTTGTAACAAACAATTTTGGTTATTAATTTCCCATCCCTGGAATTTTTTTTTCCAAAGTTGAAGTTGTTAATAGACAATTGAGGCTTCCCAAAGCATGTAATAGGTTCAATTTACAAGCAAATAAAAAATTATTTGTTTTTGGTATTAATTTTGCGTCGAGAAATAGGTGTAAGCTTCCCAGCCCTGGAACCGTATATCGGATTTTTCTCACTCTAAGTTCATTGCCTATCCATCAGTCTGAGAACAAAGTCTCTAGCTCTTCTAGGGGCTTGGGAAACCGATTTGAAGTACAGACAGACGGGCATCGCTCAATTGTCATCATATTAATATCGAAGAAGTTACACACGGAATAACAAACCTATATATAGCTTTTCACTTTTTTGTGAAAGGTATAAAAATTTGGCAATCATATTCATGTGGAACATCACTGTTTTAAAATATTCTGATTAGTTAACTAAATACTTGAAATATTCGCAGTTGTTTAAAACTTGTTTTATTATAATCGTTTTTATCCATCTAAATCAACAAATCGTTGGTATGGTAATTTAACATTTCTTACTCGTTTACTCATTACAGATATGTAATACATGATGTGAAATTTCACACTTTATAATCTGACACCAAGTCACACTTCCTCATACTGCCAAACGTACCATAAAAATAGACCCGTACATCATTAAAAATATAAAACAAAATCATGATGCAGTTCAAAACGTGTAGAAAATGGGAAAGATGAAACGTCACTGATATCTATCATAATTAGACTTGAGCAAATTGTATCAACACCCAACGTTTGACATTAACCCTTCGTTTTAATAGTTCAAAATGAAATTGCATGATTGTAATAACGACATCATAGTCACAATCATCATCATCATAATCATATTCATATTTTATAAGACCATCATGTCAGAGTCATTAACAGCATCAGCATTATTTCCTTCATTAGTGTTTAGAGTGTATATATGCACAAGCCCACAAAATATTAATGATAATTCCACAATAGCAATTATTTTTCAACACGCAAATATGTTTTGTATTCAACGTTTATTACCCTTTTAAATGTTATATATACATATATATATACCTATATATATGTATAACAGGGATCATCATCATTCTAACGAATATTTGGTTTGAAATCTGTAGAATCGACTGAATTGTTTTAAATTATTGTGTGTTAATTTAAATATTCATGAGTACGGTCTACGCATATGTTCATTTGTATCTTTTTTGTCTACATGTGGGTATATCGTTTCCAACCAGGAGCCACAGATGACTTCAGTTAAGCAGTGTTATATTAGAATAAAATTGATGTAAAGCGTATAAAATGCAAATTTCCCCCCTTTGCAGTACAAGTATAATACATTTTAATTGCTGGTTGGCCTGATAAATTCGTTATTGAATGGTATTATTTTTGGGTATGTGCCTTGAGGAAAGAACTTTGACAAGCAAAAATTTCTGCTTCGAGCTCCAGCCAGTGATTATACGAGTACATTATTTCAAACCATTTGATGGTATTTAACATGTTCTTAAAAGCTATTGTTTGCAACATTAGTGTGTCAATTATTCAACAAGCAACTGAGCATTCTTAAAGAGAATGTTATCATTACATATTCGGACTAATTAATAAAAGTGCTATATTCGGCTGTGCCGAATCTTATATACCCTTCACCAACGTACGTCGGGCATTACACATATATTTAAGTACCAATTTTGTGCTTTCTAGTTTATAAGCGCAATAAAAACAACTTCAGTTGCATATTTTGGTTACTTTTATAAATAAAAAAATATTCAAACTATCTCACGCCTAGAAACGAAATTCAAATTTTTCAAATTTTTTTTTACCAATACAAGTCTTCATGATGTGTAAACCGGTTTTATTTAAGCAAAACTACAAATTTTTAACTATTTTGGCAACTTTCATGTTATACAAAATATTGCAATCAAAATATAGATTTTTTAAGTACTTGATATTAATTTTGTCTTCTCCTGAATTAAAAAATAGTTTTAATTAATTAAAAAAATGCGTTAATTGCCCTTTGATTTTTATAAAATTTCAATTTCCCACCCCTGGTAGCGAAAAATTTGCAAATCTTCATGATGTATAAAACGGTTTTATTTTAGAAAAACTTGAAATCTTTAAATATTTTAGTTATTATATGTACAACGAAATACCGAATGTGCCAAAAAAAATTAAATTTCCGATCCCTGGAAGCGAAAATATAATTTTTTTAAATTATTTTTTACCAATGGAAGTCTTCATTATGTATAAAGCGGTTTTAATTAAGAAAAACTACAAATTTGTAACCACATGTACTACAAAATATTGGAGTATCGAGCCCTGGAATCGAAATTTAGATTTTTTTTAATTTTTGATACCAATTTTGTTTTTCCATTGATTTTTGGTTAGATTATTGTATAAAAAAAATTTAAATTTCCTAATCCTGTATGGGAACTTTAAATTTTAACATTTTTTTTTCATCGATGCAAATCTTCATTACACCAAAGACGGTTTTATTTAAGAAAAACTTAAAATTTTTAAACATTTTAGTTATTATATGTACCACAAAATACCGAATGTGCAAAAAAAAATAATTTCCAATCCCTGGAAAAACATTTTTTTTAAGTTTTAAATGGACAATTGAGGAGTCCCAAAGCACGAAATAGGTTCAATTTTCAATTAAACAAAAAAATAATCGGTTTTTGGTGTTAATTTTGCGTCGATAAATAGGTGTAAGCTTCCCAGCTCTGGAACCGTCCTTCCGATTTTTCAATACCACTCTAAGTTCCAATCGATCAGTCCAAGAATGAAGTCTCTAGCTCTTCTGGGGGCTTGGAAAAACCGATTTCACGTACAGACAGACGGACATCGCTCAATCGTCATCGCTATTCATAAGGATCCGAAATATATATACTTTATGGGGTCGCATATTGATATCGAAGAAATTACACACGGGATGACAAACCTAAATATACCCTTTCACATTTTTGTGAAGGGTATAAAAACAATCAGCCTGAAATTCGGAATGTTCAATGATGAAAATGTACTTGCTGCACACGTTTATTTTTTCAAAAAATCTTCAAATGATATGGTTCAAAGTAATAAGTAGTCAAATACAAATCCGTATTGGATTTTTCTCTAAAGCAAGAATTAATATTGATTCAAAAAGATAAAGACTTTCATTTTGACATGAAATAAATTATGATTCTTCGACTATGGTTTTTTTGTTATGTTCAATAAATATTTTTATTCTATGGAATTTGCATATCCTGTATAATATGTAGGCACTCAGATATAAATATTAAAACTCCCGTTGAAGTAGTATATGAAGTTTGGGTTGAAAATACTGAAAACATCAACTGATAGATGGAATTGTCTTAGGCTGTATACTTTTGCACCTACGACGACCTTCCTGCGGAACACTTTTTAAACTTTCCGGTGGGAAAATATAAAACTCTCAAAAATCGGGAAGATTGGCAAAAATCGAGTTTTCATCAGAACCTGACATTCTAGTCCCTAGGAAGCGTTCCTGACTAATTTTAAGAGGGTGTTGCCATGTCTGTTTGTGTGGATATGTGGGCGTGGAAGTATGTTACCTGCTTTGAAATGCTTCACCGAATCAAACCAAACTGGTGGCAGGTGAGAAATCTTCAAAAAAGAAATATATATTCAAGAATGATATTATTCGAAATAACTTTTAAACGACTTTTTTAAAAAGTAATCAGCTTTTGACCTTAAAAAGTAACGTCAATCAAATTCGTTCAATCCTTTCGTAAAATATCGTTAACGGAAAAAAATTTATTCGAAAAAAAAAATCCGAAAAAATTATAGCACTTTGAAAACTATAGCTACCTTTGAGTTTGAAAAGCTCAAGGATAGCATATAATAGCACAAAAACCAGGTTACATTAGCTTTGGGGTTATTACTAGCGGGAAGTTACAGGGAGGGCCTTTAGGGTTAATCTTTTTCCATACTTTTAATAATGGGTTTGGTAGACAGGTTGCTGGAAAGATATAGTAGCAATAAACTCACGTTCATTTTAAAGGTTTTTTCATGCTTTCCTATAAAACAATCACAAAAAGAGGCAGAAGTGGGGGAGTTGACATAGATTAGTATTAAACATTTAATGTTATGCATATAGAGAGATTAGTATGAAAATATTGTGTTTTGTTTATGTAGAAATATTTGATTTTACAACATTGATACAGTTTTAGTTAACATCCCTTTTGCAAACATGTGCAATACTTTAAGTGTAATAAAAATATGGAGCGATTCAGCTATAAGCAAATAACTGAAAACTATTTTGCAAATAAAAAAAAATACTTAATTTAAAGTCTTACAACAGTGAAACATTTCGGCTTTTGGCAAAAATTAAAAATTAAAAAAAATGCTGCAAAGAGGTTAACTTTAATAAAAAGTAAATTTCGTTTGAGCTTTACTAAAGTTACATGCGAACTTACTATCTATAGTGGAAAACCATAAAAGTGCAACAATATATTTAAGAAGCGAAAACTCAAAAATATAAATAAAAAAATCTGATGTGAAAAGATCGCACTTGCGATCAGAAAAACTTTAACGAAAGTGGATTCGCTACTCTAGTGAGAATAAAACAGATTCTTAATTAATAACGCCATTTTATGTTATTTTATGTAATTAAATAACATTAAAGTACTGATTCGTGTACTGTTACAAAAACATGTAAAAATTAGAACTGTACTAATATTTAGCTTAAATTATTTTTAAAATTTCTCACAAGTCCATCATAAAAAAATTAAATAGTTGGATGTTGAGAGAAATGTCTCAATATATAATACTTAGAGATTAACAGTTAATTTGCGCTTAAGTAATATCTAATTATTTTAACCTAGTTTCAAGATTATCGAGAAAAGTGTTTAAATAATTATTTTTACCTCAGTGACTTGAATATAGAAACATTTCAGTCATTTATATCTGAACATGTTTATAACTTCAAATATCCAAAAGAATCTAGAATTTATTTGTGACTGGAAAAACTAGGCTTTTTCGTTGTATAAAAAACTAACTTTGTTTTCTTTATAAGGACGATTAATATTCGTTAAAATCCCTTTCTTAAAAAAAAATTAATAAAGCAAAATAATAATAAATAACAAAAATAATAACAACTAAAAAAGCATGAACATCCTTGCAATATTGAAAACAAAGATGTTTAACTTTTACCTTAAATTTATCATCAACCACTATAGAGATTTTAATGAAACAAATAGCATATTATTTATATAGATATTAAACAAAGAATAACAAAAAAACTTTGTAATTAGATAAAAACTCATAGAGAGAGGATGTTCATGTACTTAAGGTATGTAAAAGAGTAACCACTAAATACTCAGCTTAGCACTGAACATTCTGTAAAAAGATTTTCGAATTCCTTAGTTTGCGTGCCGCATTTTTGAAAAACTCCGAAATTATATATCTGACCGGTTAGTGCTCTTGATTCAAGAACTATATCAGTCACCGCTTATCACGTGAGAATCTTTTGATTTTAAAATTTAAATAATAGTGATTTAATTCGAAGAGCTCAAAGGCATGGAATACCACAAAAATCAGGTTGCGGTACCCTTAGCGGGAAGTTACAAAGATCAACCGATATCCATGTTTTGCACTATATAACAGTAAGGTATTATAAGTATTAAGGCATCAGGTGCTCTTGATGTTCGGTGCATGAAAAATGAGTGCGATGTCATAAAGACGGATTGAGTTTGAAGTTGCGAAAGAAACGTTTAGGTTCCTTAAGAGGGTGCAAGAGATACTTCAACCCATCTCATCTCCTGACTAGTTACATCCTACTGAAAATTCAGTACAACTCTCATGTGAGTGCCGGTGATTCAAAGTCCATTTTGAAGCTATCGGACCGTGTACAGGAGAGGGCGAAGAAACTCATCGGAGATAGTAGGGTAAATTGCTCTGTTGACTCTCTTGAGAATCATCACAAAGAGGGATTGATTTATCGTTGGTATAATGAGATGATCTCATGAAAACAGGGAACTTGTTGCGAAACTGATTTCTTTATACGCTCAACGCGTCATTCAACAAAAACGCATAGTCCATATATGGAGCAAACTACTTTCAATTTGAGATGGTTTAAACCGAATGTTCACAGACGTTACATCCTTTTCCCATCCCAAAAACTGTATTTCCAGTTGTGGCGCAATGTATTGCATATGTGGGGACGCACAGTGTAGTGTTTCCATAGAACGAGCGACCAAAAATGGAAGGAGTTGTCGTAGAATTATGAAATTTGACACATTTGTTTCTATTGGTCTAAGAAAATCAAATATAAAATTTAGAAAATTTCAGAGCAAGGATTCGTATCCTTCCCATATAGCCTGAAAATGTAAAGTGCCATAAAGCATAGAAAAAAATTCTAGCTTGAATAAATTGTATACAGTGATTATCTTTTATATCGTTAAGGTTTTGACAAAATTTTATCCAATTCGAGGTAAGGACAAGCCCAGCTCAAAAATTTACTTCTTCGAAAAATTGAGCAAAATGGTATCCTTTAAAAAATAAATATATTATCCTTATGTTGACAGTCCATACTTATAGAAATCTTCTTGTTTAACACCTCGTTCAGAAACCTTAACGAAATTCATTTCATGCTCCACAAGCAAAGCAGGATGCACTGCTTTTATTTTCTGTTAAAACAATTAAGACTGCTTCATCTGTTATAGTGAGGTTCATTTTAAAGTGTACACAGAAGTTTCTCTTGTTATTTACATAGCGAAGAAGTTCTGAATTATTTATTTCTGTTTGAACATCGTTTTGGGTAAACTTAATTAGACATGGGTTTTCTTTCTGTAAATGAAAACGAATTGGTTGACACTGTTTTATTGAAAATGTTTACAATTATTCCACAACATTTTTCAGTAACATAGCCCAAAAAGATAAATTCATCGTTTGAGTTTGTTTGAGTAAATTTTTGTTTATAAATGCTATGTCCTGAACTCCCATCCATACCCCACTTAACTTAACAAATAACATCATTACGGATTCAAACTCATATTGACGTCTCTGAAACAATAATTGGTTCTGGGATGAATTTTTGTTTTGCATTTTGCAAGGCATAGTAAGATGGTAAACAGTCCTTATGAACTTCATTAACAACAAATCTCATCATATTTCGGGACACTGTAGTCAAAAAGTCATAAGTCATAAAATAATAGCAATATATGACTAGTGTGAACAACCCGTCATAATTTGGTGTGCTAAATAAATTTTTATATATAAACTGTAGCAGCTGCCACCTTGTTGTGAGCTGGATACATTTATTTTTCGGCGGCATACGGAAAAACGTTCAGTGGCTGCCAGCTACGTAAGTTAAACGAGAAAAATTGTTCAATTATATATAATTAGTTTTTGCGATTTAGTGCTCTTTCAATATTTTTTATGTTATAAAAATGTGATTTAATGTAAAGACATATAGGTATGAAAAATGTTTTACCCGCTTTTTAGCCGTGAATCATATATAAGTAACGGCGGTAAACATATACTATCGCCGTCTCGCCTAAAGATTTTCAGCCGTTAGTCTCAGATCTCTCAAGCTATTTTATAACAATACAAAAACATACCTGAAAGAGTGCTATAATTTTATGAATTTTTTATATGCAGCACAACAGCAACTTTCTTAGACTGGTCTAAAATTTTATTACTTTATGACAATATGACTAAATAGCACGAAGTGTGAATAACTCAATTATATTGTCTTTATGACAAATCCATATCTATATAAAAAGCCTTTTTTACAGAAATAGATGTTAAAGATGTTGGATCTGAAACTCTTTTAACAGCTTTTTTTAGTAGTTGTGTACTTCTTGTTGCTACAAGCTCTTCCACTTTTCTTCTTTTGGTACGTTCGGATGAACAATCGAAGTTTGCTAAGAGTCTGCCTCTTCGACTGGTACTTGGTTCCTTTAAAATATATCAAAACTACGACAAAGCATCACTTACGAGAGTAATATGAAATAGCGATGATTTAGTGATCCTCCAAATGTTTAAAGAGCGATTGAGGGGTAACATAACAAAGCACTGGTAAGAAATCGCTCTAAGAACTCGCAATAGAACAATACGATTAAAATTTGTAATGCTGTCACAACGCATAAACGGCGCATATAGGGAATTAATTTGGTTTCGATTGTTCCATGTAAAATGCACCGAGTTTGATGAAACTTGGCAGAAATATATATTTTTTTATTTTATTTATAAATACTATCAGTATTACAATTTAAAAACTTAAATAGTTATATATACCAACAACTTTTGAGATATTACTAAAAAGTATTGCAACAAATAAATAAAACTTATTTTAATAGAATATTCACAGTATAAAGATATTTACAATGTACAAGGAAAATGATAGGCAAAAACCTTGTAAGGAATGTTAAGAAATTTGCATGCATTAATGCTTCATTCAACTTCACTACGAAATTGAAGAAGGTCTCAATATCACAAATCTCTTATTAAATCAAAATTTGAAAATCTGTTGCGATTTTCGAATCTTTGTGTAATATTACAAATTAGTGATGTAAACAATGGTTGTTTGGAGTTTCTATGTAGTCTGCTGGTTGAATATCGCTTAGGTAATTTATATATGATTTTTAGGTGCTTATTTTGTATCACCTGAAGTTTTTTGACATATGTTGTAGCACATCTTTTAAACCAAACTTGACAACCATATGTCATAATTGGTTGTATGCACATTCTGTAGAGTAAGATCTTATTTTTGCAATTTAGTTTTGAGTGTCGGTTGAGTAAAGGAAATAAAGCCCTGCCGCAGCGTAAGGCTTTGTCGCATATATGAAAAATATGATGCTTAAAAGTTAGCTTTTTGTCTAGTATAACTCCGAGGTATTTAGTGGTCTCAGTAATGGGAATTTCCACTCCATTAACTCCATTAACAGCCAAGGGGACTGTTGGTATTCGCTTGGATGATTTGTTGAAAGGGAATATTATAGCACTTGGAAAAGTATTTTTGTGCATGTAGTAAACCTTTTTTCATAATTTTGACTATTGCATTTGAAATTTTTCCTGTGGTTATTATGGCAGTATCATCTGCATATAACGCTGATTAGTGATCCCTTAATACTTGGAAATCTGATATATACAATGAGTATAATGTTGGAGATAGTACCGATCCTTGAGGTACCCCTGCAGCAATATTTCGTTCGGACGAATATTCATTATCAACGTTCACCACAAATGTCCTCTCAGATAAAAAATTTTGTATAATCTTTTGTATGTAAATTGGAATACCAAACGTATGAAGTTTATATATAAGACCATTGTGCCAAACTGAATCAAAAGTTTTCTATATCTAGGAAAACGATTCCTGTGCTTCGACGTAGATTTTTATTTCTTAAGACAAAATTTACTATTCTCTCAACTTGATGTATTGTAGAATGTTCTTTTCTAAAGCCAAACTGCTCTTTTTGTATTGTACCATTATCATTAATGAATTCGTTTAGTCGTTTAAGTACAATTTTCTCAAATACTTTATCAAGACAGCTTAACATACTAATTGGTCGATAGCTATTTGGAGAATTTGCATCCTTTTTTGGTTTTAATATAGGTATAACTTTTGCTTTCCTAAATAGTTTTGGAAACGTACCATTGCTTAAACAACAGTTGAAAATTTTTGTCATTACAGTGAAAAATTTATCTGGCATGTTTTTTAATAAAATTTCCATCCAATCCAGGAGATTTAGAGTTCTTAAGCGATTTTACAACAAATTTTACTTCTTCCTCGGTTGTTAGACACTGTTGTACACTTTCCGGTATTATTGCTTGATTGTTTAGCCATTTAATATGTTTATTAACTACCTTGTCCTTTGTAGATGGGATGTTAAGCGCTGTTTTATGAATATTTGCAAACACCTCTGCTATGATATTAGCCTTTTCTTTACTGTTGTATATTTTAGCGCCATCTACTGTGAAGTAGGATAATGTACTTTTTTTTGCCTTTTATTGCTTTGGTGATCTTCCAAAATTTTTTGCTGCCTATTGGCAACTTCTTTATGAAATAACTCCAGCTGTTGTTTCCATCGTTATCAATGCTTTTATTTATTAATATGGTCAGCTGTTTTAGCATACAAATTATAGTTCTTCTTTCTGCTATATTAAGACTTCTTTGTAGTTTACGTTTATAGCTGTTTCTTTGGCCTATTAGAAATAAGGTTTGTTGCGAAAGTTTCCTCTGCCAGCAGCATACCGTAGTAACAGGGACTTTTTTGGAAGCTTCTTTTAAAATGTAAGTGATTTTGGATAGCACTTGTTCTATATTTGACAAACTTAATACCGCCGATGGCAAATCAATATTATCAATTTCATGATCTACCCATTTCCCTATTGCTTTCCAGTTTGCTAATTTATACTGCGGAATTCGTATAACGCTTTCAGTAAAATAACCGGTTAATTTGCAAGTTATTGGTGTGTGATCTGAGTTAAGTAGCCCCGGATGAGATTGAAGTGATGAAAATTGTAAACTTGAATTAGAAAGTAAAATATCCACAACAGATGGTTGTGTTGGAATTGTATTTTGACCAAATCTTGTATATGTATTGGGAGAATATGTATAATAATTTGAGTTTAATTGGTTGTTATACAAAGTATTTCCAGCTGCGTTATTTTGGTGGCAATGCCAGCTTGTATGTTGAGCTTTAAAGTCACCAAATATAATATAGTCTGATGTAGAACTAGTGATAACATCAAGATCATTCACAAATTGGTTTGTATATTTCGGACAGTACACAGAAGTAAATCGAACTGGCCTGTTATTTATATATATTATAATAGAAACGTTTTCCATTGACGATGTTGAGAGTTTTGGAATGCGTTCGTGGGGAATAGAATTTCTAATTGCAACTAATACTTCTCCACCATGTGTACAACGATCTTCTCTATGAATTTTAAAACCACGTAGTCTAAATTTGTGTTTGGGTTTAAGAAATGTTTCATTTATAAAAATAATGTCCACTTGTTTATCACTTAAAACTTTTTCCAATTCGATGATAGAAGGGAGAGTTGTTATACCCTGAGCATTCCAATGCATAAGATTTAAACAATCCATTATGTTAACTTTAGTTTTATATAACATGCCTAAGCATGTTACCAAGCACTCTTAACTTGTCATATTTTGTTCTACATTTTTCAAGAGCATCAATTGCTTCGAAATAAATATCTAGTAGTTGTTGATTTGACAAATTTACATACGTAAATTTATTTGTACCCTTACCTTCAGTATTGTTGGTCGCAAGTGGCATTTCTGGGCCCATTTGATATAGATCATCAACTGATTAGTCGTTTTGCTTTTGTCGATTGTCGTTTACTGGTTACCTTCTGCCTTATCTCCAAATATTCTTTGCGTGAGGGGTACTGAGGGTCATCCGCTCGGTGGTTAACATTTTTAAGATTTCTTTTAATGCAATTAAAACATTTGTGGATGATAGGACCTTTTGATGGTATTTTGTTTAATAGACAATTTGAGTAATCGTGCATGCCGCCACATCCCAAACATACAGGTGATCTAAAACAATTTGCGGATCCATGCCCATACATTACACATTTGGAGCATTGTGTGGGGCCTCTTGAGCGTCGAGTGCAATTTTTCCAGTGAATGGAAATACCATACACGTATTTAATCTTATTTACTTCCCTCTTTGTAATCTGATCTCGATTAAACTCCAACATATACAACGCATCGTTTATATTTGACCGCGATGTGCTAATTTCTTTCACATTAACCAATTCAACATTGAATGTATCTTTAAACTCTTTCTTAATGGCGGAAATTTCCAGTTGTGGTAGACCAAATAACATAAGCTTAAATTTTTTGTTTTCTCTAATTGGGTGAGTGAAGAATTTCATCTCTTTCGCTTTCAACTTTGTCATGATTTCATGATACTCAGTCATAGAGTTAGGTATAATCTTGGTTCCAATCGACATTCGTTTGAATTTACCTTTTTCTTCAAGCAAGTGGAAAACTGTCGTGAAGCTGTGGCTGCTATCCACTATAATAGGTGGCATCTTCGGAGTATCATCTTTAGTGACATTGTTTTCAACACTAGAGACGTCTTCATCCAAGTCAGAAAATACTTGGAATCTATTTCTGGTAGCTGTTTTCTGTACCTTGAACTTGGGGCTATTGCCCCACAGTTTCCTAAGTTTTAAAGACATTTGAGATGTAATTTAAGCAATATTTTATTCTTTTGGTATAGTTTAGTTTAGTTTATTTATATTTTCTATGAAAAGAAACAGCTGGTTGTAAAAAGAAAAACACGTCTAGTTGCTTCAGAAGTCACCAAAACAATGACTTGGCAGAAATATATTTTATATTCGTATGCTATCAAATCTTCAAAACATGAAAAATTAGACCAAGGAGAAACTAATCCTACCTCTGGAAAATTAATTTGTTTGTTTTAATTTATCTATATATTTTAGCAAACGTTTCAACGTTGGCGAAAGAAAATTCATAAACACAAACTTTGACCCGACAAGTAACTACTTACGCCTTAATACCTTAAGAGCAAAATTTTGAGCTTCTATGGGCAGGATAAAAGAAACGTCCAGACAAAAATAAAATGTTCTATGGAGCATCATACTTAAGTTTTTACATATATCAAATTTAATATTTTGCTTAATGTTCTTAGAGATTTCAAAAAACCCCAATAATTCCCTGGACCATTAAAAACTGAGCCGGGATATGATCGTACTTGTCCAATAATATTGCAAATTTGTGTTTGCGTACGAATGGCTGTGTATCTCAACAAAGATAAATTAATCAACGTGCCCTAGTTCAATGTATACAAAAAATTTTCTTTTTGTTAGTTGGCGAGGAGAATAAATAAAACGAAGAACTAAAATTAAACTTTTTTCCGAATATAATTCTTAAATTCCTAAGAACAACTTTTTAAAATTATAATCGAGAACGGAATTTTGTCTTACCCTTATTTAAATCAATGTACAGTGGGGGACTAAAACACATAAAGAATTCTGCAGCTGCTAAACTGGTAGCTTCTTTTAAACTTTGTGTTGGCAACTCTTCATTTCCGGCAGCAGATTTCCTTGATAATTATGTTATTGCTAGAAGTAATAAAGTTTCTTCATCTTACAATGCAAAAGTGGATGACAAAGTTTGGCTGCAATCTAACGGCAATACTGAAGTTTGTTTGCGTGTCTGTACGCATAAAATAAAAACGAAACAGCATGATATTGTTATTACCTTTAAATGAATTTTTTACTTTTTACCTACTTGCATACTACGAATATTAAAAAAAGGTTTATATTGCGTATTCACAGAAAAATACCTTTTAAACTATATATGTTTAACTAAAATTTATGGACGATACGATACTTAAAAGCTTATCACAAAAATATGTTATGGTCTATAGGTACATAAAACTATATAAAATTATTTAAAACCAATTTTAAAGGATTTTTATAACCTTTAGTCCTCTCGAATTCTACTGATCTGAAAATTAAACAGCTGCAAGGTTGAGAGTTGTTTTAACAAAGTTTATTTTGGGCTTGATATCCGTCTGTCTTTTAGGTTTGTAGTAATTTTTTCCCAATTATATGTTTGTATAAAGGAAATTTTTTCTCATCTTTTTTCATTAAATAGGACAACAGCATCCACGCTTAGCACGAGGCGAATCATATTCATGCGGGTACAAGCCTTATCGATGCGAAATTTGTAATTATTCGACTACTACTAAGGGAAACCTCTCTATTCACATGCAATCCGATAAGCATTTAAATAATATGCAGGAGCTAAATAGCTCACAAAATATGGTGGCAGCGGCCGTAGCTGTTGCTGCTGGTGGTGTAGGAAAATTAGATGCGAAACCCAAGATAAACTTAGCAACAACAATGGGCAGTTTATCTTCACAGCATCAGCAACAACAGCAGCAACATCAACAGCAACAAGCACAGCTAGGACACAGCAATGTTAGTAATAGTGGAAGTGTTGCTGGCAATTTATCAACGTCTAGTATTGGCTCATCATCTGCAAGTTTGCAATCAGGCAAGGGAAATAGTGGAGGTGCTTGCGGCAGCTCAAATAAGCCTAAGCCGTCATTTCGTTGCGATATATGCAGTTATGAGACATCAGTGGCACGAAATTTGCGCATACATATGACCAGTGAAAAGCACACGCACAACATGGCTGTCTTGCAAAATAATATCAAACATATACAGGCTTTGTCGTTCTTACAACAACAGCAACAAACTCAACAACAACAGCAGCAGGGTAACAATTTTATGCCAGAAGTAGCAATGGCTGATTTGGCATACAATCAAGCCCTTATGATTCAATTGCTACATCAAAATGCCGCAGCAGCTACTGCAGCGCAAGCCCAAATACAACCGTCGGTCCACAGTCCTCTTGCCGGTACCTCATCGGCTTTAATATCTGCCACGAAACCGAGTATTAAACAACAGGCAAGCTCTCCATCAGCCTCTAGTGAAATGCCTACTTCGCCTTTTTCACCAATATCAAATGAATTAGGCTCTTCTGATTTGACTACTAGTAATATGGAGCCTCCTCTTAAACCAGATTTATGGCCAACGACTTTGTTTAGTTGTTTGATCTGTTCAAACTTCAATGCAAACAGCTTGGATGAGTTAAATACACATTTGATGATAGATCGTTCACGCCAAATAGCACCCTTGGTTAGCTCGGCGAGATCGATATCGCCCACAGCATCAAATGTCTGTATGAATGCAAGCAATTCGAGCATGTCTGGATCAGCGTACTTCTCCGACATTATGATATTTCAAAATAACAATTATATTTGCCGTTTGTGTAACTATAAGACAAACCTTAAAGCCAATTATCAGTTGCACAGCAAGACTGACAAGCATTTGCAGAAGTTAAATTTTATCAATCACTTACGTGAAGGAGGGCCAGCCAATGAGTACAAGCTAAAATATTATCAAGAGCAACAGCAACAAATTGGTGCCAATACGGTACAAGTCAAATGCAACTCTTGTGATTTTTACACAAATTCTATACAAAAGCTGTCGCTGCATACGCAGCATATGCGACATGAAACCATGATCATGATATTCCAACATTTGAATTACTTGCTTCAACAACAGCGGCAGCAACACGAATACCAACAGACCAGTAATATCAGCAGTACTGATGACTCCTCTACAAATCTTAACTGTGAAACGGCGCCACTTGGTCTGGTAGAGTGTAGTACATCGCCACCATCAGCAATAACAACAACAGCATCTTCATTATCATTATTAACATCATCGTCGTCATCATTATCAGCAGCTTCAGCAGTGGCTACACTAAAACCAACATCAGCTATTAGCTGCAACAAGTCTCTGCTATGTCATCTTTGCAAATTCATTGCCAATTCATTGCTGGAAATGATACAGCATGTGAAGAGTATACGTCATTTGCAAGTTGAACAGTTTGTTTGCTTGCAAAGACGTAGCGAACAACTGGAGACACCTAACTTAGATGATGTTTTTAAGTTATGTAATAAATCTCAACGTAACAACGATACAACAATAATCACAACACTAAGTTCAACGTCAACTAATACTTCTACCATAATCGATAATAAAACATCATCACCATCATCATCAGCTTGTTTTACAAATTTAATTGAATCAGAACATGAAGGTGAGTCTATCCATTATTTAACA
>OY776281.1:3698178-3700678 GCA_963675445.1 Linnaemya vulpina | reverse complement strand
CTAAAAAGTTACAAAATAAATATATAATACAAAAAAATAGGTTATAATATTTTAAAATTTACAAAAAACTTGATAATATTTTTTTTCCAATAGTCTAATTTAAAACGTATAGTTAACCTTATATAATTTAAAAGTATTGGTTTATATAATTTAAAAGTATTAGTTAATATAATTTAATTTATTTTGAATTTTATATACAATCTATATATATATATATATATATATATATATCTTTATATATATATATATATATATATATATATATATATATATATAAAGATATATATATATATATATATATATATATATATATCTTTATATATATATATATATATATATATATATATATATATACATATATCTTTATATATATATATATATATATATATATATATATATATATACATATATCTTTATATATCTCTCATTGAGTTGCCATCCGTAATATAGATTTCAGCAAAAACAACACAAAAAATAAAATAAATAAATATACATATATATATATATATATATATATATGTGTATGTATGTATGTATATATGTTAGATAGATGGATCTTCTTTTAGACTAATACATATTAGAAAAAAAGAAATTTTTATAAAATTTTTCTAAAAAAAGAAGTTTTTATAAGAATAAGATTATTATAATAAAATTTAGTTTAGAGTAATGGTACTCTTAGATATCAGAGCTGTTTAGATATATAACTCTTGCGAACTTTATGCATTTATATACATTTATAAACATTTAAAAAATAATTTCAAGAGTGAAAAAACGTTATTCAAAACAGTAGTTTCACAAGAAAAAAAACTTTTAAATAGACTAACCTATTATATTTTAAAAAAAGCTTAGCAAAGTCCCTCATTTAAATGAAATATTACCTAAAAAATTATTGCTTAAGAAAAACGAAAATTTAGAAAAACACTTCTTAAAAAGGTAAAAAAGTGCATATACAAAAAAGTTATATTTTCAAAAGTGGAGAAAATTATTCATGCAGATAAAAATAGTTTTTGATTTAAGCACAGTATTTGATTTAAACATTGATTAAAAATAAACCTTGAAAAAAATAGTAAGATTTACAAAAACTTTTTACAAAACCATTAAAAATTTTATACGAAAAAACCATTATGTAAAGGTTATTATAATAATTTAACTTTTAAGAAATAAAATCTCTTCTCTATAATATTTTTGCGAACTGGTTACAAATACCTAGTTTTAATTGGTTTTATTCCTAGAAAACAGAAGCTTAACTTATTAACCTTCAAATATAGTCCGCCATCATGCTTTAAGTGTACTGGCCTTAGTAACGGCTCTTAAATTCAATTATATTTAGGTGGAGTCGTTCCCTTTCTTCAGCATTTATCTGCAAGAGTTACATAACACATATGGAGCCCATATTTTGTCGTGGTCCTTAGCAGGTATGTAGAAGGAGGTATGCTAGACTGGCCTCGCAAGTCCTTAAATTTGTGATTAAACCATACTTTCTCTTTTAATAAATTCCCGGTAAATATAGCAACACGTGTGTCGATAATATTTTGATAACAATCAAAATATAGTAAAAAGTCCATACGCAAAAAAATTTGTATTGTTGACCTATGTAATACACAAAACTACTTCTTAGGGCAAAATTACCTTCTTGAACAGAAGTAGCTTTCGGAAAAAAAGTAATTTTTAGAAAAAAAATTATTCTAAAATGATAATACTAGTATCCTCGTCAAAAAAGCACGAAATATTAGCAAAAAAAGGACTGAGCTTACAATTTTTAATATTATTTAAATAAATACAATGCGCAACCGAAAAATTTAGACTTGGATGTTCTTTTTTCATACCATAGTTGTACTTGGCCTATTTATTGAATTTTGATTTTAGTACCACTGCCACGACTGAAAAAGCAAAAAATTAATTTTTAAAAGCATCAAGCCCTAACTTCAAAATTGATCAGGTCAATGAATCGGAAAAGCGTTAACACCGGTGCGAAAATTACCGAGATGGCAATGCTACTTGTGTACCTACTTCCAGAAGAAAGGCACGTGTATCAAAACTATCTTTCATATAGGTAGATACCCACCTACCAATAAAATAAGAATTACATTTTTGGTTTTATTTTCATTAATTGAAAGTTTCAAAAAGTTTTGAGGATAATTTGACTTCATCCATGTTGGTAAAAACGAAAACAATTCTGTTGGTTTGGAATACATTAATTATCATTAATGTGTACATATGTATCGAAATATTTTACAAAGAACTGCTAAATATTTTCCGGAATGAAATCATTATAAATTAAAAATTTTTCAAAAGAATACAAAATCCTTAACTAAATATTTATGTATATGCATATGTAGGTAGATTTATGCATATGTATGTACGTATGTATATATGGATATGTATGTACATACATATCTATGTACGGATATGTGTATACGGTCAGCCTTCTCATAAGTCGCACTTTTTCTATGGTATTAATTGATCATAAAAATTCTGGAATTCTTTTTTAAAGCTTAAA
>OY776281.1:3685678-3693178 GCA_963675445.1 Linnaemya vulpina | reverse complement strand
TAGTACATATTAAAATTTAACTAGTATCTTGTAAGCTGTAAAAAATTAATTTGATTTTATTACAAGTTTAATAATTTTTCACATACACTTCCCTCCGAATGGTGCATAACGAAATATTTTGAATAGGTTTTTTTAGCTAAAACTATTACACTTAGCAACCATACGATGATATGGAAATACCTATATTAATGTATGTAGGTTTGATAAAAACATATGTACAAATAAAAATTTTTAGGTTGAAAGTACGTGATGAAATATATGGCCTTCGTGATGGCGCGCGTGATCGTGACAGTCTTAATATTTGCAGTGCATATATGAGAAACATATAAGTTTCACGATCGTACATGATCGGGAGTTCAATTTTACTCACGCTCATTACTTAAACCCCATGAAATACCTAAGTTTGTCTAATTTACAAAAGAAAAAAGTGATTCGTGTTTTATTTCTACTATTTCTTATAAAACATTCATTATTTAATTTTTGTTAAAACAAACGCAATTCATAACTAAATAAAATTCTGCACCTTCGACAAAAACGAGATCTTATTAATTAACACAAATTCCTTAGTTATGAACGAATATTTGTATTCGATTTCTCGAGTATTTGCCTATTCTTATTCTATTCACATTTGTATTCAAAATTAGGCAAATATTACACCAGCAAAAAATAATAATAATTAAAGTGTGAAGGCTTAGTGAAATCTTGATTAGAAGGTAAAAACATCTCAAAATTAAAAAAGTTACTTTATATCAGATTTCGGTGAAACTGCTTCATTCGATCTTTTTAGACAAAATTCAAGATCAAACTCACATATGTTCCATTAGATATGTTATAAGTTTCTGTATGAAATGAGCGAATGGACGAGTTTGATCAAAACCTCAAAAGCAAAACATCAACATACTCTCCATCCATTATATTAAAATTTTCTAAAATAGATGTTGAAAAAAAGATAAAGTGTAAAATATTTGGTAGATATAGTTAAGAAAGAAAATTAATATTCATATGGGAGTTTTAATAGAAGTCATACTGCTAGCTGATTGACTTTTAAAGAAGAATCAAATGTAAAATTTTTGAGCAATATTCGTATAACAGATTTGCTGGGTGCAGCCATGTATAAAAGACTTCATGCTTCATTATAGGCTGGCAAGACATAAAAAATTATACAAGTAAAATAGACAGAAATATGTGTTTAAAACGCTAATATGGGGACGTCTACAAGCACACTGAGAATTTTCATACTTTTGTGTGTCCAAAAGTAAAATATATATATCACGAATATATCTACGATTAAACGCAAAATTTCATGTGCTCACATTTTTTGCAACATTACACAACATCTACTTTAATAATGAAAGAACTAATAATCTTACATATTGTTTTAATTTCGTTACCTTTATTTTATAAATCAAAAAGACTACAGATATATTTAAAAATTCACTTTTCTGCACGAAAAACTAAACAAACGCTATTTTTTATTTAACTATTTTCAACTTCATACTTGTTGATCAAAACACAGAATAATAATTTATTAACCCCCGAATGATACTGACGCATCAATAAAGTTAGCTTTTAGCGACAAGCTAAAATTGTGAACGATATTTTGAGTTTTATATAGCATTACTCATTGCAAAAACATCAACAGCTGTTTGGAGAAACAAGTTCATTTATTTTTATTACTGGCAGCTGTAAGAAGTAATAACAACTATATTAAAATAAACCGTTAATATGTAGTACAAAATAAACGCTGCAATAACTATATATATATATATATATATATATATATATATATACTAGCGAAACCCCTGCACACTTCGTAGTGCAAAAAAGATATTGAAAAAATTAATTCTAATTCATTTAAATCAGTGATAAACTGCTATTGTAATGCTCTGTGATAAACAACATTTGTTGTTTTTCCATTTTCGGTGTATGTATACAAAACGGATGGCTTGCCAACGCGCAAACACGCTACATACAACTGTCCATGTCAGAAGCCTGGATGCACTAAATTCACTCCACAAATTTCTAAAGATTGGTCTTGCGCCTAATTAATGGTAATCGCAAACGCAAGGCGAAGAGGAAACTGAAGTTGTTAAATTCAAATGTTATATCAGACGGAATCATTGGGATACGTGGAATGAATACATCTTCGCCTTTTAATTTTCCAGTTAAAATAGTAGCTTCAATTACATAAGCCATCAACCCTTTAATAGCAAGTCTTGTACCATTACACAAACGGGGTCGATTGATATTACGAAGCATAATAATAGTGGCTTCAACTTTCTATTGGAGATTATGCGGAGGCAATCCTGGAAGTCCAACGAATTAAAAAATGCTGTTGGATAATTCACAACATATCCTTCATTGGTAACAGTATGGACTTGCTCTGGCACTCAACCATGCATGGCATGTATATTGTTCTGCTATGTTAGTGACAACACATTCCATTAATTCTTCTTTTGACTGTACGAAACGGCAAAAATCATTTGGGAATGTTATTAATCCAGTGTCATTTTCAGCAATTGAGTTAAGAACTTATCAGCAGATAGATCATTCTGCAACTGAACACGAACGTTGGTAGTGAGTTTTAATATTTTAACAAATCTCCATAAATATGAAGAATTTAAGCAAGCGTTAATTTCATCGGCAGATGTCCATCTAAGAATGAACTGCAATGTTTACCTAAAATCGCCTAAAAATTAAATCAACGCACCACCAAACAGTTCTGAGTTATCTCGGAGATGTTTCATTGTTCTTTCCAAAGTCACAACAGATTTCTCATTCGCGTACTCATGCATACGACGTGGACTGTGCATGGACCGGTTATCATATTTTGCACAACAACATCATATAATTCTGGATCACTTATTTGATCTGGAATTTCAGAACATATAACATTTTCAACTTCATGTGATGTGATTTTATTCACGAACCATTTTGAAATGTGAGCGTGTGGCAAACAACGCTTTTGCCACTTCACATAATACATCCAGCACTTCACCAAACACCTTAGATATCACGCTAAAACCCATAAGCGCTTTCAATTTCTGCTTAAAAACGCGGGCAGTGATATCATGGCGGTCGGTAGGACCTCGGCCAGCGAATATATTATCTTTAATGTCACTCCATTGCGGATTACACATAAATGTTATAAATAAATCTGGTCGACCGTAATGACGCACATAAGTCATTGAATCCTGCGCGTACTCATGCATATGACGTGGACTGTGCATCATGTATTTAAATATTTAAGTGTTTAGTGATTTATTTGTATGTAATTTATATCATAGATCCCTGAAGTTGTGATTTAGAATAACTAAGTATATAAATTAAATTAATGGTTTGACTAAAATTTAATTGTAATTAATTTCAAAACGAATTGTATTTCAGGTTTTCAAAATATTAATTCAAATATTTTGAAATGATTGCAGTGTTCACTAAAATGGCTATAACTCATGAACCAATACACATACAGAAACCGTATATATATATATATATATATATATATATATATATATTTGTATATATATACATATATATATATATATATATATATATATATATTTGTATATATATACATATATATATATATATATATATATATATATATATATATATATATCTATATATATATATATATATATATATATATATATATATAAATCAATGCCACTTTTCGTTGTAATGTTATAACTCAACAACGCATTTACCTATTTGGCTAATTTTGGTCTCGAATTATTCGTGGAAGTCCAGTGAAGGTTCGTACTTAGATAAAAATAGAAAAAAATTTTGAAAAAGTGTAAAATCAACATCTTTCTATACTCCCATATACAAACAATTTGTACTAATACTTAAAACCAAATTTGAACCTTAATACCATACTGTAAATTTCAAGTAGGTATTAGTGAAGAGATTTCGGGAAGGCAAAACAATTGAAGACAAACAAAGTGACGTTAGTTCTGTCAAACACATTCAATGTCATCATATGTCATTTCATTTTAGCAGCGATAAAGTGCTTTGTGTTTATATTTTTTGAAATTGTGTTTATATTGTGTTCTATTTTTCAAAATATTGTTGAGTGTATTAAAACAATCGGTGAGTCTTGAATTACTAGAGTAAAATTAAATTGTTGAATAGTGAATTATTTAATGATAGTTTTATATATGAAAGTAAAATGCCACGAGCCAGACGACCAAACATAGGTCGGCGAACGCGTAATGCAAATCAAGTGGCATTATTAAGACGATTTCAGACCGCAGGTGAACGCGCACAAGGTAATGCATCGCAGCGTGAACGTAATGCACAGAATATATCTGTTGACCCTGTACCTGCACTAAATCTTGCACGGCGATCACGAATACGTCGTGCTGTTTTGGCTAAAATGCTGTATGATGCTTTTAATTACAACAGTCAGATTAATTATAGTATGTACGGATACATTGCAATGATGGACGCAATATGTCCACATTGTGATGCGGCTAACTTTCCAGGTGAAACGCCCGGCATGTGTTGTGCTAATGGTAAAGTGAGATTGCCAACATTAGAAACTCCATCCGAACTATTGTATTCATTTATTTTTGCGACATCTCAAACGTCGAAACAGTTTTTGAGTCATATTCAACAACACAATTCGGCATTTCAAATGACTTCTTTTGGTGCTACTAAAATTATTATAGATAATTTTATGCCGACTTTTAGGGTAAATACCTCAACAGGATTGTCCCATGTTTATATCAATCTGAATCATAAAGTCTTGAAAATTCTGATCGAACATCTACCTAAAATTGCATACATGTTACAGATTCTAGGCCAGATTTATCATCAAGCTGGTTCGTTATTGCCATACCCCGACGCACAGTGGGTTAGAATAGCATGTTTTCTTGGATCAAATCAGGGAAGCTATGTTCGGATAATTTTTCTTTATTTTTCAGTTAATACCATTAAAATAAGTAAAAAAAAAATGTTTTCTAAGTATATTTGAGTATAATTTTATTAAATAATGCCAAATATCAGTGTAGGTATATAGTGCAAGGAGTACATATTAGAACTTAAACATTACATTTTATACATCTTAAAGTTAATCATCAACATCATCATCATCATCATTATAATCATCGTTATCATCATCATCATCATTATAATCATCGTTATCATCATCATCATCATCGTTATTATCATCATCCTCATCGTTATCATCATCATCATTATCATCATCATCATCATCATTAGCAGCGTCAGCAAGTTCAACATCACTGTTCTTGTTCGGAGCTGCAGGTATAATTAAATCAATTGCCTCCTCTGGCAAGCTTTGAACCTTCTATGTAGGCAATTTTTGCATGCTTGAAATAATTGGGTCAGAGGTTATCAAAAACATATTAAAAATGTCTTGGTTTGATTTTTCGCGACTGCACTTTCGTGAATGAAACTCCCTATATTTTTTAAAATCTTTATTTCGAGCTCCTTGCGCTTCTTCTGATAACTGCCTAATAGGTAAAATGGCATTTGACACAATTTCGGGTCCGTGAATAAAATACTTGTGCAAAGTGGGAGGCATATTGTACCAAGGATACGTTTCAACAAAAAGTCGTTCTGTATGTGTGCATATATTTTAAATTTTTCATTATTAATTTCATGGCCACTGGATAAAGCAATAAGCAACACGTGCATTTTTTTTATTAAATTAACATCTATTTTTGTTATTTCGGCAGATTTTTCAGCGTTTTGAAAAAAACGTCTTGCCGTATTCCCATCATTCGTGTTTCCAAAACCAGGTTTGGGTTGGTCAACTATTAATCCCATATTCTCTTTAAATTTTTTCTGAATTTCTTTTTTTGTTTCAGCTACTGTTCTTTTTTCAGAATCAGTCCTAGCCTGCCACTTTTGTAAAGGTATTTTATATGCCACGTGCAAAAGACATTTGAAAAATCTAATCCAGCCATGAAGAATGGAAAGGCCAAACCTTAAATTGTCTACATGCACAGGTCTTTGGATCATGGCTTCTATATTATTAAAATCCTTACTTGTAGCGCCACATAAGTAACACTTTTGTGTTGATGTGGTTTCTGTTAAGGCATTGCAAACTTTTCCATCTACCATTGCCAAAGTTAATTTGTGGAAAACATGTACAACTTTCTCACCAATCGTGACAGTTGAACAGGTTAAATTCTGTATTTCCTCTTCAACTCTTTTTTGTTCACTAATTGACACATATGCGGTTTCTTTGGTAAATTCAATTTTCAAGGGTCTGCAAAATCTAGTTGAAGACGACCGTGGATTTTGCCAAATTACCTTCTCCTCAAACATAAGCCTAAGTGGTACAATTGTGGTTAAAAAAACTGATGAATCACTAGCATCAGATCCATGAAAGGCTTGTTTGTATGAGCTATGGCCAGAGCTTCCATCAAAGCCCCATTTTGAATATAATACTACATTCGAGTTCGTAATGCCTAATGAGTCAATAACAGTTTCTTGAAGTTCCATTAGTCGCTCCGCTGTGTGATTAAGAAGACCTTGTAAAGTTACTTCAACGGAGGTCTCGCTTATTTTAAAGCTGGTCGATTCTGGGTAAGTTTTTTGTTTTTCAGTTTGAATATTGTTGTAGGAGGGAAATATTTGAGGAGCAGCTTGTCTAACAACATTGTATTGATTTCGTGTCAGTTTAGCTTCTACAAAAACAGCAAAGGCTTTTGTATTCGATATTTTAAAGGTGGAAAGTGGTTGTATCAACTTTTTTTTTTTAATTTATGCCCTTGCAACACTTTTCATATATGGCTCGCAACACTTTTGATTCCTCGACATAACCTGCGCTTTGTAATTTAACCTGTGAAGCATAAAGTAACTCTGGCAATGATATGGTGTCTCTTTAAATCTTTGTTTTTTTATATTTACTCCAACCACTGGACTCGGTGAAACTAATTTCTTTTCGACCACGTTTTGCAGTCGGGGCAAGAGTAAAACCAATAGAGGATTCCAACCAGATTTTATTTTGAGCAATAAACCTCATTTCCATTCTATGCGCTCTAGTCCACCTAGATTTAAATTCATAAAAGAAAACATCCATTCTTTTATTAAAATCACATATATTATCCTCAGAGCAGTTGGTGCGTTTTTTGATTTCTTCAGCTAAAAATTTCATCTTGTCATTCATTGTTTGAGCGCTTGAATTCATCGTAATATCAAATAATCTTCGACGAGTATAAAAAACAACGTTCGAACTTGTTTCTATAAAAAACAAAAAATAATTCTAATACAAAAAAAAACCTTTCAAAAATCCCTTTTACCCGATTACTTAAAACTGTACAACACGATCACTGTTTGTCAAAACAAAGAATATTATTAAAATAAACAAAAACAAAATATTATTGAAACAAAGAATATTATTAAAAGAAACAAAAACAACATCATTAATATACTGAAAAGAAGAGCACAAATAAATGGAAAAAAGTAACATGAAAAACAAGAAAACACAATACACAACAACAGCAGCAGTCGCGAGATAAATGT
>OY776281.1:3633178-3683178 GCA_963675445.1 Linnaemya vulpina | reverse complement strand
ATATGAGCGAACGGAATCCTACATTAAAACCCATTCGTCCTGTATTTGTGCTTTTTAATATCTTCAGTTTTTTGTGTACGTTAAATGAAACTTTCCTTTTTTCCAGAACACGTAGCTAAAATGTATATTTACACCTGTCCTCTGTCAGAAAATTTCAACAAAAAAAAAAAAAAAAAGAAAGCAGAAAAATCTGTCATACCATTATTTTTCCTTTCTATGTCAATATATCCACGGCCGAGAATAAAACATCAATTTTTTAGTCTCCTTAGAAACTTCAAAGTAGCACCATTGAGATGTAAAAGTATTGTATATTATGCAACCGTATCTTTCGAAATAATTATGTGGCAGCAATTGTATCCCGCGACATTTTCAGTCGTTTAGGCATGTCTCCTGCTGCCGTCTAATGTCCAGTTTTCAGTTTGCTTTCAACTCTCACCTCGAGTGCAGTGTTTTTGTTTAGTGAACCTTTTGAAAAAAAAAGAAAAGAGAATAAGAAAAAGGAAAAACAAAAAGAAAATTTAAGAACTTTATATTACTATAATAATTGAATTTTTCTTACTTTCACCTTCTGATATAAAAAAGATATTTTCCACCTGTATCGATCATATTTACCGTAGCTCCCATTATGGGAGGTATTCTTTTTGATAGGGACATACCAGTCTCTAACCCTAATTCAATAAACCCCTTATACCTGTTAATGAGCAGAGTCGGTGTCCATGCGGAACGTGGTCTTTGGGATGTGTCTCCCTTTCTTTTACAAAGATTTATTGATGCTGCCGCAGGAAAAGTAAAATTCTGCAAGAAACTGAGATCTGGAAAGCTACTTATACAGTGCTTTAATGGAAAACAAGCTAATAAAATTATTAAAATGATAAGCGTATCTTTGGCTATTTTTGTGAAAGTGGAAAAACATAATACACTAGATAAGTCCAAGGGAATCTTTTACTCAAATGATCTACGAAACTTAACTGATGAGGAAATCTTGAGCGAAATACAAGAACAAAACCCTAATGTGCTAGAAATCAAGAGGTTTAAAAAAAGAGATCCCGAAAGTAGACAACTGATATCAAGTGATATTGGACTATATGTAGCAACATTTAACGTAAGCGAATTACCCGAAAAGATTTTGCTTGGTTACATGTACACGACAATAAAACCATATATACACAATCCTCTTCGGTGCTTTAAATGCTTCCAATTTGGCCACGTGTCAGATGGGTGCCTTTCAGAACAAAAAATTTGTCCACATTGTAGCAAACCTGAACATACTCCAGTTGATGAAACAGGCAAACGAGAAAAGTGTAATAGAGAAGCAAAATGTGTAAACTGTCAACAACAACACAACAGCTTTTCTAAGGAATGCGTTATATATAAAAAAAAATATGATATACTAAAGATTAAAATTATTCAGAAAAAAACATTGAATGAAGCGCGAAGGGAATATGAAAAGCAGAATCAACTACCAACAACATATGCCAATGCAGTCAAACCATGTAATTGTAAATGCAAATGTCAAGGAGAAATAATAAATGTAAATACGAATGCAAAAGAGAAAGAAAAAACAAGAGATTCTGTAAAAACAACACCAAATTCTCTGTTGTAAATATTAAAAAAAAAAAATAAAAACTAATAACAATTCGAATTACTCCCAAAAAACATATCAAAGAGGAAAAAACGTGAACTAACAAGTGCAGAAAAGAAGAAAAAAAAGAACTCAACAAAAGCAACATTAACAGCAAATGCCAACCTAAATCTAAATAACGACGATAACAAAGGTGACTCTAGTGACTCTACCTCTAATGAGCGGTCAATATAAAATAATACAATGGAACTGTAACGGACTTTCACATCAGTTTGACGAACTAAAACTTTTATTAACAAATTTTAACTGTTTCGCTTTGTGCACTCAGGAAACTAGATTTAAATCAAATCATTACACTAATCTAAAAAATTATACGTGTTTCTTTAAGAATACAACTTCATCTACTACTGCGTGTGGTGGAGTTTGTGTATATCTCAACAATGTGTTTGACGGAGAAGAATTAACAATAATATCGCAGTATCAGGTTGTTGCTATTAAAGTGAAATATCCAGTAAAATTCATAATTTGTTCAATATATCTACCAGGCTCAGAAAATATTTGTGAAAAAGATCTAAGCGATATATCAGCCCAATTTGATTTACCTTATCTCCTCTTGGGAGACTTTAATTCTCATAACTGCTTATGGGGCTGCTCTAGAACAGATTCAAGAGGAAATATAGTAGAAAAATTTATAAATAACAACAACCTAAACATACTAAATAGACTGGAGTGTGCAACACATTTTAGTCTTGCATACAAATCCTTTAGTAATATAGACTTAAGTTTAATATGTCCAAACATTAACCATCTCTTTGAATAGAATGTCTGTGACGATTTATACAATAGCGATCATTACCCTATCATTATCAGTCGAAATAATTTTTCACCTAATTTTGAACGTAGACCTAGATGGAATATGAAAAAAGCAAAATGGGAAGACTTTAGATGTATTTTTACAGAAGACTTGGCTAGTAGTAACAACATAGATACAATTGAAAGACACATGAGTAATACTATTCTAAATTCTGCTATGAAAGCTATTCCTTTAAATAACATGACCTACAAGAGAAAAGAAGTCCCTTGGTGGAATGAAAACATAAAATCTCTCATTAAAGAGAGAAGACAAATGCTACAAAGTTTTAAACAAAATTGTACCCCTGAGAATTTAGCAAAATTTTTAAGGGTTAAATCAAAAACCCGTAAGGTCATTAGAGAGAGCAAGAAAAAAAGCTGGTCAGATTTTTGTGAGCCTATAAACCTTCGAACACCTTCGTCAGAAGTATATACGAAAATTAAATCTTTGAATGGTACTTCTTCATTTCATACAATCTCGGCTATAGAAGATAACGATAGATTGTTAACAGAAAATACTGATATATCTAATTTCTTAGCAAAGAATTTTGCAAAGAACTCGCCATCTTCAAACTTTTCAAAAAAATTTTACGACTATTCAAGGAGCACCTCTTTTCCTCTTAATCTGATAAATAATAATGAGATCTATAATAAAAGCTTTACTCCAACCGAACTTAAATCAGCGCTACGATCATGTAAGGGATCATCTCCAGGGCCTGACAACATAAGATATGAAATTCTAAACAAATTAGAAAATAATGCTACAAAATATATCTTAGATTTTTACAACATAATCTGGACGAAACAGGTATTTCCAACCAAATGGAGGAACGCGGTAATTATCCCAATATTAAAACCGGGTAAAGACAGCCTAAAAGCAAATAGTTATAGACCAATCTCACTCACTAATTGTATGTGTAAGGTCCTAGAGAGAATGGTAAACAAAAGGCTAGTTTATTATTTGGAAATAAATAATGCTCTAAATATAAATCAGTCTGGATTTAGGAAGAATAGAGGGGCAATAGATAATTTAGCGGTTTTACAATCCGACATCTTTTCCTTTAAAAAGGATGTAATCGCAGTCTTTTTCGATCTAAAGAAAGCTTATGACTGTGTTTGGAAAGAGATGATATTCAAAAAATTAAATACCTCCAACATACAAGGAAATTTGGCTGCCTTTATTTCGAACTTTCTACAAGATAGAAAATCCTACTGTTTGGTTGGAAACTCGCCATCAAATTATTTTGATCTCGAAAATGGAGTCCCACAGAGATCCGTTATAAGTGTCACCCTTTTTCTTTTGGCAATTGATGATATATTAGACCAGTGTCAGAAAGATGTAAAGGCACTCTTGTACGCTGATGATCTAGTTATATATTGTTCAGGAAAAAAGCATTCAGCTATAATTAAAAAAATTCAGTTAACTATTAATAAGAAAAGTGTGGGTTTCAATTTAATAAAGATAAGACAGTGGCAATTAAATTTTCTAGACGCTTAATAACTGCCAACAGTAGTAGCACCATAAAATTATGTGGCACAGATATTAAATTTGTAAAAGAACACAATTTCTTGGGTGTTACATTTGATAGAAAATTAACATTCAAAGCCCATATTAAGAAAATTAAAGCTAAGGTAAATTCAAAATTGAACATTATTAAAATATTAAAACACTATCAATTTGGTTCAGACCCACAATCGCTTCTAAAAATTCTACACACAATCGTTCTCCCTACCATTGATTATGCGTCAGTTATATATCTATCTGCCTGCAAAACAGACATAAGTAGTTTGCAATCCATTCAAAACACAGGAATAAGACTTTCCATTGGCGCCTTTAGAACTAGTCCTACATGTAGTCTTCAAGTTGTATCAGCATCTCCCCCTTTACACCTTAGAATATTAAGATATCTACTTAATTACACACTAAAAATCCTTTCAATGCAAAATCATCCTCTATACTCAATGATAACTAAGAATTCGAAAGTAGAACTTCTTAAGCAAAAACACCCAACATATCACCCGTTTTACGTTAAAGCTACATTAGAAATGTCCCACATTACCTCAAGATACACCATAGATACAAACACAATAGAGAAAAAAAAATTAAGTGATACTGCACCGTGGTGTTTCTCTGATATTAACGTAGATTTTTCCATTGCAACCTGTAACAAGCGTGATATGTCATCCCGTGAAGTTTTTGGAATTAATTAACACAACATATCCCAATCACCATTACTTTTTCACTGATGGCTCTGTGATGAATGAAAAAGCTGGATTTGCAATTTATAGCAATTCCATTACCATCTCAAACCGTATCCCAGATTATTCCTCCATTTATACCTCCGAATTACTTGCTATAAAAACTTGTGTTGAGAATATTACAAATTATGACAAAAAATCTCTTATATCTGACAGTAAAAGTGCTTTGCAGGGACTACAAAATCCGTTTAGTACAAATATAATCGTGAATCAAATAAGAGAAACTCTTACAAAATTGCATAAAAATAAAATTACTTTTTTTATGGGTGCCGAGCCACTTAAATATATCAGGTAATGAAAAGGCAGACTTTTTCGCAAAAAATTCTCTTGAACAATCGGTATCAGCAGATTACAAATATCAATACTCAGACTACAAACAATGGATTCGAATATACGTATCTGACCTATGGAACGAATCGTGGAATGATAACAACCTATCTAAGTTATACGCAATACAAAAAAACATTGAAGTTAAGTTTAATAGAACCACCTTACCAAGATCAGAGTTTGTCAAATTAAATCGACTGAAAATTGGTCATTGTTTATTCTCCCACAAACATAAAATTGAGAAAACTCAACCTCCACTTTGCATTTGTGGTAGTGAACTAAAAATTTTTCACATATTTAATAAATGTAATCTTTTACAAGCAAAGCGAGCGAAATACAAAATACATAATATAAAAATTCTTAAAAATGAAAAGGAAATTAAAAATGTTAAAGAATTCATGATAGAGATTAATTTATACAACTCGATTTGAATCTAAACTTAAGTAGTTTTTTCTCCTAGTATTTAAAAAAAATTGTTAAAGCTTATGTAATTAAAACTTATGTAATCAAAACTTTTTGGCCTATATAACCTTTAAAGTGTTGGGGCCTTAAAAAATAAATAAATAAATAAATAAATAATGTCCAGTTTTTGACTTCCTCTTTAAGTTCTATTTAAACTTAAAGTCTATTTAAATGCAAAATTCATTTTTACAGATCATATTTAAATGCAACTTAAATATCCCTCATTGGACACTTGAATGGTATTTAAATAGAGCACAGTAAACATATGACTTTGACTTTTTTTCTTTTAATGTTGAGAAAAATTTGCTAAAAAAGTTACATAAATATGGTTAATTATCAATAGAATAAAGTAAAAAAATCTATAAAATAATATATATTGTACAAATAGACTCTTAACACAATTGAAAACTTAGATTAATTTCATGCACAACACTTGAAATACCTTGAATCAAAAGCAAAACACATGTTTTCTGAACAATGGAGATTATTGTTTACATATACACCATGAAGTGCTACCATATTTTTCGCATAAATTAATTGTAGTATTTAAATAGTATTTAATAGTATTTAAATATGACTGAAAGCGTATTTAAACACAACTTAAGTTTATGGAAAAATTAACTAATTTTGTACTAAATACGAAGTCAAAAACTGGGCATAAGTGTTTATTGCAACATCTTTACTTAGAACGCTTAGTTTAGAGTTTTAGAGCACAAATTACAATACATATAAAGGGACAAAATACAAATTATGCTTGATAACAAAATTAACCGATTAAAAAATAGAAAATTAAAAATTGTAAGAACTGATTTCTTTGCGATTTTTTTTAAACTTAAAGCGGATTTTAAATGTAAATTGTATTACTGTATTTTAAACACATGAAAATACCACAACAAACAGCTAAAGAGAGAAATTTTTCAACTGCTAGGGCGACGACAAAATGATAAAAACAAATGTATTAGCTACTCATTAGTCGTTCTAAGAATTGATAGTTAGCCAAGACACATCACATATAGAACACACATACAGAAACACTACTTACCGACAACTATAACGCTAAGATACAAGCATTTTCCGGACAGTTCCTCTACAAACTTCATCCGTATCCGCACACTCTTTCATACACGAAGATAGTAGGAAAGAGAAAGCTGGATTGGAACTTAAAGCTCTTTTGTTTTGTAACGATTTCTGAAAGCTTTCTCTACTGAAAGACAAGCCTTGTTCAAAATAAATTAAATAAATAAATTCAAAATGGCAAAACTACAAATTCTTATTAATTTCTATTAAATTCGAGTTTTCTTATTAAGAGTGGAATATTTATAACATTTAAGCTGGATTCAACCATGGTTTCAGTACAATATTGACGTTCTACAACATTTCTAGTTTTTTGAGTGTATGCTCTGAAGCGATTCACCCACTTCGCGCATTTGTTCTGCAACATCAAGGCTATCATATGAAATAATTTTGTAAACTATGTGTGTGAGTTTTACAATTGGGCAATACAACTATTTATTTAATTTTATTTATAACATTATTCACCAGTTATATATTTTTTTAATACAAAACAACTGCTCCGTATTTTATTATATACACAAACAATATGAAACAAGTGTGTTGTTGTACATACAAAAGTATAAAACAAGTTCTGTATTTTACTATACATATGTAGATATAATATGTTGTGGCATCTCAGTTCTACTTCACTTAAGAAATTGAACTTTCTGGCAGCACAGTTGCAATGTTTCGGAACGTGAATTAAAATTAAACCAATTCAGGTTCCGAAACACGTTACTCTCTTTCGTTCTCTCTCTCTCACTCTCTAAAACAGAAACGTCGAACTACATATAAAAAAAATGTTACAGAACGTGAAATTCGTTCTGAAACCATGGGTGTATCCAGCTTTATTGTAATCATCAAACTAAGAGAACGGATTAGTACTGATTTCGAGGCCGTCATCTGTGTTCTTTACTCAATCTACCACTTTTCACGGTGATGCTAGTCATAAGCAATATCAACTATTTAACCAATGATTTAATAAAAATGAACATGAGAAGTTCTTATATTAATTTTCAAGTTACCTCACTTTTCGTTAGTACGAAACTTCCCAACCGTGATGACTATTATTCCAATTTTCTCTTTGCTTTTTCCAGAGCCATCGGCTGCTGAGATCAAAACAATTTTTATCTTGAGCCTGAATAATAATCCTTTTCTTGGTATATAATCCCATAAGTTCGAATAATATGCGCATTCATATAATAGTATAACATATAAAACATTAAGTTAGTTAAGAACTTAAAAATTATATGTATGTTTATCCCTTTCAAAACCTCATATATTTTTGTTCGACAACAAGTTTTCTTATGTTATTATTGTTATCTTCAAGAGTAAATCGTTTTCGCGCATATTAAAGGTTTTCCTTGACTGAGTGGAAAGATAAAAATCTTTAGGGATGGATGTTTAAAAGTTCATTCGTCAATAAGTCGCAGATCAAAAAGAAAGGTCAATTCATTACATTACCTTGGCACTTAGTAGCCTATTTAATAGTGCTCAAAGTAGAAATATAAGTAAAAAGAGCTATTTCTTTTCCACTTGCAGACCATATCTGATCCATATTTACTCGTACTTATTGGCCACTTTGGGAAAATATTCTTCACATTTCTGTAAAACCTTTTGCAATTTGTTCGAAAATGCATGTTTTGGTCAGTCAGTTGACACATTTGATCGAATATCGAAATATGCCATAAAACTAGAAATAAAACCGATTTTAAATTATTCCATTTTAGTTTGGGGAAGCGGGAAAAATGGACCTTATTTAATTAGCAGGATCAGCACTCAGGAGACGACTCCTACAAATGCAGTGCATTGAGCTAAAACTGAGCAAGTAGGGGATTATGTTAAGAGGGCAAATGAATTCAGATTATAGCTATTTTTACTTCTTTAGTTCGCCGGTAAAATTTTTGACACAAGTATTCTGAAATTTTATACATGTGCAAATCGCTTTCGATAATATTCAGGTACCAGTGCTATGCCTTCATCATTGATACAAGCCGATACCAATTAACACGATTCGGCACTAATGCAGGTCAGAAAAATTCTACACCATATTCATGACTGAGTGCGTAGTCAGACTCGGGACTTAAGGCATCACTGTTTTGTCTGTATAATATCGGTTTGCACATAATCTTGATTTAAATTTTGTTTCTCTTATAAATTGACATTATTCTAAATCATTTTATTAGTCTGCAAGTAGTAACTAAATACTCGGAAAAAATGTATTCCTAAATACTTTTTACTATCAGAACTAAAAACAATGCCTAAAAGTGAAAATCGTATGTTTCACATATTGAAGAAATATGAATATTTTTCAATAAAATGGTAAACGCCTCTCCTTTAAAAATCTCTAGAGAAATTCCGAAAACTCGAAAAAGATGCAATCAAATGCGAAATTCTTTTTTTGAACTGGTTAGCTTAGCAATTTTCTCAATACACTGCGAATTTCCGCAATTCTACCAAAAATATTTTGAAAATAGGCGAATTTAAATGCAGAATTTCTAATGTGGTACCTCTACTAATATATTGGTATGATTTTGATTTCGTATTTTCAATGCCGTTCGATTTTGTTTTGGGACTTGATTTTCAGAAAAGATTTCAATGTTGCGCATGATAAGTTATTTTTAAAAGTCTTCACAACATAGGGGAACATACAATTCCATTTCCTCATAACCAATCTAATTTTTTTACAAGAAACTCTTCGAACTTGAGAATCCCAAGGTGCAGATTAGAAAAAACTAAACAAAGAATAGACTATGTGGGTAGTAATCTTTATAACAATCTACCTTCACAACTAAAAACTGTAGAGAGTATATCAGTATTTAAAAGATTATGCAAAGAATTTTTGAATAACTCAATAGAAACGCTTTTTTAAAATATAAACATTCTTTTTATCAAATATTGTAAGAAAAATGTAATCAATATAATATTTATTATTAGATTATTATAATTGTACATCACGTTTAAGCACTTGCCAACTTGCCTCTATGTAAAATTCTATGTAAAACATTTACTATTGTACGATTATCTTAAATAAATAAATAAATAAAAATAAAATAAAAATAAGTTAAATAACACTGCTGTGCAAAAAATAACTTTTTGTCACGCCTTTAAATAAAACTATATGCACTATATGGATTTTGATGCGCTAAACTCTAATCCGTTTTCGGTTTTTTTCCATCAGGTCCAGATTTTTTTTATGAGCGTGGCAATTTTTTGCCCCTAAATTAGCCAGGTACGTAGACATATTTCACCCTAACTCGGGAACGAGTCATCCGATTTTAAAAAGTAAAACACCAGAAGATGTGTAACAAAATTGTTTATATTTTATATTACAGTTTTTCTTTATCTCTTATCGTTTTGGAAATATTCAGATATTAATCGAGAAAATTTTTTTTCGTGCAAAATTCTTAAATTTTTTCAGATTAAACATGAAATTAAAAAAAAATTTAAAGCTAATATTGAACACTTTGCACCTTTATCTAATAGTTACAAATCTTAGAAATAAAAAAAGCTGTAAACCATAAAAATCGGTTATAAAATTTAGATTTTATTTTCAATTTACCGCAGGTACCCAATGTAATGCTACCAACCTTTCATATGCGTGACGATAGCATTTCGTTGGGTGGACAGGTAAAGAAATTAAAGTACAACGTGATTTTGCATGGATCTTGGATTTAAAAGTTATAATATAGTATTTTTCACTAACCTGTAATTCTAAATCGAGCAAATTAGAGTAGATTCTAATATTTATTGTAGCAGTGTATGTGGAAATTAATGGACAATAAGGTTAGTGAAAAATACCATATTATAATTTTTAATCCAAGATCCATGCAAACTACCGTTGTACTTTAGTTCCTTTACCTGTTCACCTAACGAAATGCTATCGTCACGCATATGAAAGGTTGGTAGCATTACAACATTGGGTACCTGCGGCAAATTGAAAATAAAATCTAAATTTTATAACCGATTTTTATAGTTTATAGCTTTTTTTATTTCTAAGATCTGTAACTATTAGACAAAGGTGTAAAGTGTTGAATATTAGCTTTAAATTTTTTTTTAATTTAAATTTTAATCTGAAAAAAATAAGAATTTTGCAAAAAAAAAAAATTTTTTTCTCGATCAATGTCTGAATATTTCCAAAACGATAAGAGATATAGAAAAACTGTATTTGACTAAAATAAAAACAATTTTGTTACACATCTTCTGGTGTTTTACTTTTTAAAATCGTTCCCGAGTTAGGGTGAAATATGTCTACGTACCTGGCTAATTTAGGGGCAAAAAATTGCCACGCCCATAAAAAGTCTGGACCTGATGGAAAAAAACCGAAAACGAATTCGAGTTTAGCGCATCAAAATCCATATAGTCCACATAGTTTTATTCAAAGGCGGATTTGGCTGCTGAGCAGTGTAATCATGGTTAGTAGAATAAAGCGAAGAAAATGTTGTTAACACAAAAATATTGAGTAAAATAAATACCATTAAAAATACATACAAAGAAATATCCGGAATCATAATTGTTGCTAAAAAACAAAATACGTCGGCACTTATATAACTGTTCCTTGAAAAATAACTCTTTATTTTCTGTTCTGTTACTGATCGATGATATACCTTCAAAAGCTTTACAAGTCGTTAGTGTTTCTGTTATGATATGATCTGATTCAATTTCTGAAAATCAACAAATTATTAATCCGCAGTAGTTAATTTTTCCATAAACTTAATATTTTTTTAAAATACGTATTCAGTGTAAAATTATATTTGGTATATAATATGACTTCTTCATTTCATTTGCTTTATACGCATAATATATCAATAGCGCAATGTTTATTTGCGGTGAGTATTTTTATTCATATCATGAAATTACTTTTTTTATACATATCAATTTGTACATCCGTAGACAAACAATAAAAAAATGCTATTTTCAGAAATTATAGCATTTCAACAAGTTACGTGGTGGTGAATTGATTTTAAATAAATATGGTAGCATACATAATATGCGCTTGAATATGATATGTAAATATTAATTTTGTAAGTATACACAGGAATAGATTTTATTCAATTTATATTTTATAGATTTTATTCAATTTATTCAATTTAGAAGTTGAGTACTGATCGTAAGTTACTGTAAGTGCCAGCAAAATACAAGTATAAATTTAGATAGCTAGATTGTGTCCTCAATCCATAAGTATTATATGTAGCTGTTTGGCGATTAAGTAAAAGGGATTTTCCAACACTACTGGGTTCTGTCTTTGTTTTTTGTCTATTGAAAATACTAATAAGACATCTACTATAAAAAATGTAACTACTGAAATTATATATATATCAGAACGGTAGCAGAAAGTAAAGACCAATGAGGCCCTAAAGTTTTTTTCTCCTTCATAAAGTTTAGTTCGCACAACCAAATAATATGGCTATACATCGATTGGAAAAAACATCAGTTTGTTTTCTTTTTTCAACAAGTTCAAGAAATTAAAGCATATAGAAATATCAATAAAATATTTAACAAATCCTTGTAGTAATCAAAGATACAATATAATCTCTCAATTCGTCTTAAACTGAAAACAGATCGCTGAATTTATTGTCGTTCCATTTGTTCTGTCATTTAGAAATTTACAGTTTGGACGCCAATGCCACAAAGAGGAATATGCGAAGATGGAAACTTGTTCTCGGCCTCAGTTTCAATAATATTTTTCTTCAATAAATCATTCAAATAGAATATTTCACTTTGAAAATTTTAAATGGTTTCATTATGAAAAAATTTTTAGTTTTATAGACTCAACATGACATAAAATATAATAAAGACTTTAGTTTTTGTTGATTTAGAAAGAATTTGATATCGATCTTCCAATATGTGAAATATGTGTTTTTATCTTTATAGAATAGAAATCATTTTACATTCACTTTTCTTTTGGAATATTTTTTTGTCCAATTGTATATTAAGAAGCATTAATTTGGGAATAAAATCAGTTTAACTAGTTAAATCAGATTAGTTTTCA
This sequence comes from Linnaemya vulpina, assembly GCA_963675445.1. Taxonomy (NCBI): domain Eukaryota; kingdom Metazoa; phylum Arthropoda; class Insecta; order Diptera; family Tachinidae; genus Linnaemya; species Linnaemya vulpina. The sequence continues at coordinate 3,670,651 of OY776281.1, read as the reverse complement.
TAACTTATAAATTTCAGCAATAAGTTCAATGTATTCATTTTTGTAAATAAACATTTGCTGAAGTGTTTTGTTAGTAAAGTATTCAAAAACTTTGGTACGAAAATGCCTATACACTTCCACATATGAATTATATAGCTGCGTGAAAATATATAAGAAGTAAAGACTTAGCTGTTCTTTATATATTTAAAAGTCTTAGTTACATCCACATTGCTACACACCGAGATACAGACATACGTACTAAATTTATAGGATCATTGCTAAGCATTTGCAGTTGAATCGTTGCTTGGCTGCTTGGATGGTTAACTTGACCCTTAAGGAAATTATTACAAATTACTGAAGAATGCAAAAATGATTACGTGGATCCAACATGTTTACAATTAGTGCCGTTGCATAAACTCACTCGATCACGCACTTATACATATACACTTCTGTGTATATACAAACAACACCACCATCGATCGATTGCACCAAGCATATTATTGAATTATTTTAGTTTCGATCTGTAGAGAAAAGTAATAATAAGGCAAAAACAAGGAAAAAGTCAGACAGACACCCTACGCTGTCTTAGAGATAGATCAAGCTAAAAAAGGGTTATGGCCTCGCTTATTTCGTAGCATTACCACCACCACCATCGTCAACATCATCCTCGCCAGTACTACTGCGGCAACGGTTTCAAGAGTAAATTAATGCATTCGTCTATCGAGCCATCCATCCGTCCATTCAACCTCTGCATACTGTTACAAGAGCAAGAGCGTATAAATGAAAAGCACCTTATAATCATAGTGGAACAATAACGTGTAGGTGCCCAGTAATAATACGAAATCGAAATGTTTGACTTTATTGCTTAAGGAAAACCAATTACATTTACAATAGCACTTGAAGAAAAAAATAAAGAACAAAAATGAAAAAAGGAATTAAGCAAGATTTTTATTTTCATCTGTTTTTGCTTTATATTTTTCTTTATCATGAGAGAGTAAATCACATCAAAATGTTGTACGTGTGTATAACTTTTAGAAAATTTGATTCGATTTAACCAACCGGTTCAGAATGCAGAACAATAATGATTTACTTTCCACATCCATCCATAATAAACTTCTTGATTAACAAAAAAAAATATAATAATAAACATAACAATGAACTAAAGAGTAATTATTAACACTAGGGTAGATAAGAACAAAAAGGAAGATTTACCTTAAGGGAACTAAAGTATACGCTGAACAATATGAATATTAAATGGGTCGGAATTGTCTTATTGCAGTTAAATGGAATTCAATACCCAAAAGATTTGCACATTTCAATAATAATCTTTGCTTACAGATAGAATAGCTTGGGCTTTTTTTAATTAACATATGGGACATTCCACGAATCGCTGATAGGTGTGTCTCCTTAATATTATATCTGTTATATATGTATATCCTCGATCCAAACACAGAATAGTTTTGCTTAGTAAGCAGTTCACTTTGCTCAACATGCAAGCCTTTACTCACATATAAAACAGATTTCTTAACAAATTTTTCTTTATTTGCGATATTGTTAATGTATTGTTATTATCTATCAGAGACGTATATAGCTTAAACTCTATAGAAAACCTAAGTGTCAGTGACATGTGGACGAAAAGCATACAATTTGGTTACAAGACAGACTTCGCGTAGTAGTATCGGGATTTTTTGAAAAATTTGATTCAAGAAATGTTTAACGGTCGAAACATTATATGAAACTATGCAAAAACGAGTGGGTGTTGTAGACACACGATCTTCCACCAATAAAGTTTATCATAAGATACAGCTACGTTAGGAATTGTGCTCGAGTACGAGATATTAAATACTAATATTATTAAAATTGACAAGACACAAGACTTCGATGCCTTAGGTCTCGTGTTTGACTCCGCACCCTCCTTCTTGGGTATCTACAGCAAAAATATTCACTAGACAAGTAAAAGAGTAAATATAGTTACAACGAAACTCTCTGTTCTTTAATTATATATTGACTCGGTTGACAGCTGATTAGTTTGTGGAATCGATCTTAGTTTTTTAAGATATCTTGTAATTTACTATTCCGAATTAAATGCATTTCACAGAACAACTGATAAATCAGTAACTTTCACCGCTACCAATTTCGTTCGACGCGGTCAAACCGTTTGAAATGTATAAGTAGACCACATATTTACACACACCCACGCATACAGACATAGTGACAACCTCTCAAAATTAGTCCGGGAAGCTTCCTAGTTACTCCGAACAGATCCGATGAAATCCCTATGTTTGCAAAACGAGATAAATCCAATGCCTTTTAAAAAATTTTAATTTTCTTAGCAAGTAGTTAAAGAGTCCAAATCAATTAAAATTGTCAAATTTCGGCAATTAAAATTTAAAATATTGAAATTTTAATTGCCAAATTTATGTTAATTGGTTTTTTTTTTAGTAATTTGATACTTTAATGTTTGTGTGTCTGTATTTTCCCACGGTTAAATAGGGGTGTTCACATTGTTGTTGTTTTTTTTTATAATGTTGAGGTAGGCGTGGGAATTTGCGTCTGTACATATGTGACCTTGAGAATACATGTCCGTCCGTATGTGAGCGTGGGAATTTGTGTCTGTCCACATGTGACCTTGAAAATACATGTCCGTCTGTATGTGAGCGTGGGAAATTCTGTCCGTCCATATGTGAGCGTGGGCACTTCTGTCCGTCCATATGTGAGAGTGGGAATTTCTGTCTGTCCATTTATACTGTGTACGCCTCGAGAATAATAAAAGCATTTTTAGGAATTACACTATTTCAAAAGTGTTGTAGTTATATATGGATGGCCCTAATGCATTTGGCTCGTTTCTTCTTGCTGTAGTTAGATTTCTTCTTTTTATTTTTTGCTTATTAAAACTTTGCTGTGTTTACTTAGGATTTGTCGTCCACCAATTCAGTGCTTTTTAAACTTTTTTTCATATATTAGAATGTAGGGAATAATTCAATTGTTCTGATCTTGGCGACATTGAAAATTGATTCCCTGTTTATATTTATATTGAAATTGTTTATTTTATGTATGACGATCATCGATGGATTTTATTTGGGGATCTGGATGGTGGTGCGATTTCTGTATTTTGTAGAATATGAATATTTCTGCTATGTTTAAGTGTGTGTGTGTGTGTGTGTTTTTGTGTTCTGAGTGGCGATTGGAATGTCTGCCTGTCAGACAGGCTGTGTGTGTGACGATTGGTGAGTCTGTATGACAGTCCGCTTTTTTGCTTTCCTGGATTTAGCGCAAGTGGGTCAGTATGAAATGTGATAAGATGTACATATTCATGCGTACATAAATATCTACAAATTTATTTCATTTACTCATATACATACAAACAAATAATAAGCGTTTATTCTATGTGCCCAAATATTCCCTTGACCATTTGAAGGAATGAACCATTGTGTTTGTTTGTGTGTTCTCTGAAAAAAATATGTATGTAGGTTTTTATTTAAAATAAAAAGACATTTATTTTAATTTTTATAAGCATTTATTTAAAAATTTGTAAGCATTTTCATTTTTAAGTAAAATTGCATTCCTTAAGGCACAAACACCATAGTCGTGATAGTTACAATAGAGATATATTGAATGCTTAGTTTCCATTTGTTTAAAATTAATGCAGCCAAGTCTTCAATGTTATAAACTGTTTGATGAATAATTTTTTCCACCAATTTTTTCTTCTCTTCCCTCTTAACATATGTATGTGAATTTCTTATATTGGATTTTAAAAACTTGCAAACGCTTTGAAATGAGACTGATCCATCGTTCCAGTTAATATGATGATAGTTTTTTGTTGACCAAACTGCTTCTCTCTGTTTTTTTGGCTGATAAACATGCGAAATCAAAAGGAGGTTTTATGATGAAATTGAGGTATTCGTTGTTGCTGAAAACTACAGCTAGTTCTTTTGCGATGAAGTCATTTGAATTATTTTTGAAACCTTGCAAGTCTACAAAAACAATATCACCATCCATGTTATTTAATTTATAAGACCTTCCGGACTTGACCTTTTATTAGTATGTATTCTATTACGCGGTCATGAATAAGAACGCAGTAAGCTGATGTTTTTGCTGGAATATTTGTTGCTGTTTCAAATTCAATTTTTATGTCGATTGGTCCGATATTGAGCGTTTCGTTGAGGTTGAGTTTAAATGTACTTTTAAGTTAGTAAGATCACAATGAACAAACTTGTTTTTTTGTTGAAAGGCAATCAACACAAAACGAGGGCGTTCTTTATTAGCGGGCAGTTTCACATTCCATATGTGATTGGTCCCCGTATTAAGGTGTGGATTCATATGACAATCCCAACTACGGAATGCCATTGGTATAGCAGCACCATTATTAAGTATTTTGATCATATTCAATTTACTATGATCAGATAATTGAACATGTGGAATTCTCCATGATATTAGTGAAATTGTAAGTTTTGCTTTCTCGGTGGAAACATTCGAGTGTACAAGATCTTCATCGTTCTTATTACGCAAGAGTATCAATTCATGTTTACCATTTAATAAAACTTTATTGTAGTCTTCAGCGAATCCTAAAAGAAGTTTGAGTGGTACATAGAAATTAAAATTTCCATTTTGAAGATCTATTTTATCAAGTTTATTCCATCCAGCATTTTGCAACACAACGCTTTCCGTAGGTGATGAAGAAACCAAATGTTTTATGGTACTGGTGGCTCCCAAATATCTTGTATGATCAATTTCAATACCATTTAGTTCATAGCAAATTTCATCAAAGAGATATGCAACAAAATTGTTTTTCAACTGAAAGTTGGGTGTAGATTTCGATGTTTTTTCGTCTACTACAAGTCCTTCCACATATATATAGATTTCACTGGGTAAGACATATAGACCTTATTTCATCGTTGTTGTTAAAAGACTAAAGGTATGGTATGTATGTGTGATAATCCTTTTTGATTATACTTTCACCAGTTATTGGTTTATCTAAAGCGTCTATTATTGAACTCATTTTGTTTTCAGTTTAAAGTTCAGTGACTTGAGAAAACTCTTGTTTGCTGCTGTAAGTGATTTTTGACGAACAGATCTTTTCAATTGTTGCTTAGGTTGTAATGTTTGAGGATTAGATGTTGCTGTAGTATTCTTCGATATACTCGTGTTGTATATTATCATTATTTAGTTGTCCTTAAATGTATTCGCATGGTAATTTCCTCTCCTCTGAAATTAATTAAGTCGCCGTTTTGATCAGCCACGCGAAGAGCTAGTGAAGTTATCTCTCTGGAGTTTACTGGCAAATAAATGAGATTTTTGGGAATCTCAACTATTTTATATCCAGCCGGTACATTAATCCGAAATTCATGTAGTGTATGAGCCTTAGAATTATTCTTATAAGTATTAACCACAATACTGCTTTCAATCCTCAAGAGATTCACCTTAAAGATATTCACTGGAAGATCAGAGTAATGTTCTTTGTTTGGCGTTAACATTCTGCTATTGAATCCTAAAAGTCTACCTATTGTATTTTCTTTATTAAAATATATTGGTTCTTTAGAACTGCTGACTTTAACTTGCATTGTATTGTTATTAGTTTCAATCAAAATTTTGTTTTCTGGTCTATATCGTTTGTATTGTTCTTCTACATAGTCAACTATATCATTTAATTCATAAGATCCGATCGGTATTTCAATTACAAGTTCACCGATATGAAATATATTGTTGTAGACATCCACATTTGGGATACTGTTGTATGAATGAAAATCAGTTAGAGCACATTCATAGGTTCCGTTTAAATCAATAGGAGGAAAATAATTAGCAGATAGCTCTGATGAATTGGAGCTTAGAGTCAATGTTATTGACATTGTGACTGTTTGATTGTAAATAAATGAGGTTAAACACACAGTATGATTTATAAAAATCACTTTCGTATATATTGTTTATTTGCTTAATTTAAACTAAATTAAATATTGATGCCATTGTTGTTGTTGTTGTTTATTTATTGTATTCTTCCATTTACAATATCTCATCTTTGCCTATCCAAGAATTGTGCTCATTACCAAAGCCCAGCCACTTAACAAACACCTTCTGTCCTTTAGTTTTGAGAACCTTTTCAACTAGGTATGTATTTGGATATCTGGTTTTTGAAAGTTCTTCTTCATAGAATCCACCTTTAATAGGATTTCCGCGATAGTCTTTTAATGTATATGTTGTAGGATATGTGTTTTGTACTCTTTTAACTGTAAAGATTTCTGTTGTCCAATTCGGAGTATAACATTTTTCAAAAATGTTTTTATATTTGCTTATGCGTACATGATCTCCTGCATTAAATTTTGACATTTTATACACCTTTAAATGACTATATGCTGTTTTTAAAAGCTGTTTTTCATTTGTTGAATTTACTTTAATCGGTGACATTTTAATGGTGCGATGAATTTTTCTATTGTATGCATCAAGTAAATCTCAATACATATCAATCCAATTATATGAACCATTTAAGCTAAATTCTTTCCACATCATTCCTTTTAATGTTCTATTGAATCGTTCTACTATTGAGGCTTTCATAGTGCTATATGTTGAGTAGTGATTAATAATGTATTTATTCATCAACTGACTGAAATGTTTATTGAAAAATTCTTTACCATCGTCTGTTTGCAAGTTTTTCGGTATTCGTCCCAATTTGAAAATATTCTCCATTGCCTGAGTTGGTTCGAATGCATTCTTTCTTCTCAAAGGTACTGCCCAAGCAAATTTTGAGAATGTATCAATTACAGTTAGCAAAAATCGATAATTTCTATTGTCTAAGGAATAATTTCCCATTTCAACTAAATCAGCTTGCCAAAGATCATATATTCCTTTCATCACAACTCTACGACGTACAAAACGTTTTCGAGCCTGCTTATGCAATTCATTTACAACATTTCTCTTTGAAGACATCTTATTTTTTCAGTCGCTGTTTTAAGTGTGTTGTGATCTACTTGATGCACTTGCACCTATTGATACGAACATGTAATTTTCTATTCTATAAATTTTTTCTCGTAGCTCTTCAATTTCCATATCAAAAAGTGATTTATTATCATCAATTTTTTTATTGATATCCTGCAAATGAGCATTAAGATTTTCTAACTGGAAAGCTACTTCTTGTTGCTGTTTTTTGAGTTCAGTTTGCAGAAACAATTTACTGATAACATCGTTTTCCTCCAGAGCGTTTGCAACATTTTTAATTCTCTTGTATTGGAAATTCCATGTTTTTCTTCGTATCCATAAAGAAGCCCAACAACTTAGGTGCATTTTTGGTTGAAATTACTTCACTTCTATCGTTAATATAATGCCCAAATTTATCAACGGACATGTTTTATATAAAAAATCTATGTATGTATATAGTTTATACAATTATATTAGCTTCACGTAGTTCTTCAATAATTGAGCCAATTTCGTTGTTGTGATTAGTATGGCCTGCAGACTGTGATGCAAGCAGTAGTCTAAGTCGATCTACCAACTCGTTTGGATCATCCCAGTATATATAGTTTGGATTATGAGGGTTAAACTGCATCAAACCCCTTCCTAAATAATTAGTTTTTGTTACATCTGATGAGCTTGTATGATTTTCTCCTTTGAAAAGTTTTCCAATAATATGTTTGTACTTATGGGCTTTGCTCCCTTTGATTTGACCATCAGAGTTATAGTCTCTCCTGTGAGCATTGGTAGTAAGTAATATTTTTTTTATAGATTTCAAGCTTGAATTTGTCATAGTTTTTTGGTGTTTTATGAAACATTAAAGAAAAAAGTCGTGGCGTGAGCGCCCATATTTGTCCACCAACCTGTATCTTATCTTGATTTAACTCGATGGTGCTATTACCAAATCTCCATTCGTTATTATTATTTTTATCTGGACCATAGTTAGTATCTAGTTCGTTTCTCGATTGCAATAGTGATAAGTTTTTTTTCTTCATTATTCGAATTTTGTGAGTAAAAGTCATCTTCATCATAATTACTGCTACTTTTACTATTCGATTGTTTAAACATTGATTCTTCAATTAGTTTCTTTGGCGTACTCGTTTCCAATTTTATTGTTGAATTCTGAGGATGAAAACTTTCATTGTCAATAATTCCAGTTTCCTTAGCACTCGGTTCTTTTTTAACCGGTCTACCAACGTATTTAGAGCTATTGATAAATTCTTTTAAAGGTTCTCTGATAGGCTTGAATGTATCTCTTAATTGTTCATGTGTATTTATTTCAACAGTTTTTATACTTCGAAGCTTTTTCTTCAAGATATTTCTTGTATTGACCAAGTCTGTAAGAGTTTGTTCATTCATTTTAGTTATCAGGTCAGTTCAATAGGAAGCAGATGAGTTTATTAGATCAGGTTAGCAGATCAGGTATCATATCAGCTCATCAGGTATCAGATCAGCTCATCAGGTACCAGATCAGCTTATCAGGTCAGCTTATCAGGTATCAGATCAGCTTATCAGGTCAGTTTAACAGGTATCAGATCAGATCAGCTTATCAGGTCAGTTTAACAGGTATCAGATCAGTTTATTATCAGGTATCAGATCAGCTTATCAGGTCAGTTTAACAGGTATCAGATCAGTTTATTATCAGGTATCAGATCAGCTTATCAGGTCAGTTTAACAGGTATCAGATCAGTTTATCAGGTATCAGATCAGCTTATCAGGTCAGTTTAACAGGTGTCAGATCAGCTTATCTGATCAGTTACAATAATCACATGTATAAAGTTTGAAGTCAGATTAAATACTGAAGGTTGCATTAGATGAAGAGCAAATTATATTATGATGAAGTAATCAAATGGCTTTCTATAACGACCGTTGTTTAGTTCATTATCTTTACTTATCATCAAAAATCCGTATTTTTCCTTCCAACATTCTCTACAAATTTGTTGAAACATTTCAAAGTTCATATCGCTAGCAACGTGATCATCATCTACATGTTTCATATTTGTCGAATCTTGTTTAAACATATAATTACATTAGCATTATCTCTTATCAAATGTACAAGAATGAAAAACAATATTTCGACAGCTTTGGAAATTTACAACCTCCTCTAGAATTAATCAAATATTTAGGTCGAAATATTGAATACAACTACAATCAATATCAAAACTTTAATATATATAATTGTGGCCACTTATGTTTGAAATTTCTTTATGAGATATATTAAATAAAACACAATCATCACAATCATATATATTTAAAAACATTTTATTTATTATTATTTTTTTTTTTTCTTGTTAATTACAAAATATATGCACATAACATATTTTTTACTGCCAAACGGTTTACTGGGAGTTTGGTATCAAAAACTCATTCATCTCACTATCCAGGATAAGGTTTCGCTCTCCTTTTCTTTGTAGTCGATAGTTATCACTTGAAAGATCACCTAATTCGACATCTGTTAAAATATTATATCGGTTGGGGAGAAACATTATATGGTTTTCCAGTTCAAGTTGAACTGTTTCCCCATACTTTGTTGTTACTCGCTTTGCACGTACGATGGTGTATTTGAATGATTCATCTAAATCCTTTATATGGATTAAGGATTTTGTATTACAGGAATTGAATTTGCTTATTATATCATTGCGCTATAAATGTTTCACAACTTATAAGTTTGAACTTAAATTTCGAATTAATCTCGATATAAATTTTCTAGACTTTAAGAAGTCTAACTGAAAATTATTAAGCAATGATATTAGATTTGTGTGTGTGTGTGTGTGTGTGTGTGTGTGTGGGAGAGAGAGGGAGCAAAAGACGAAAAGATGAATAATAAAATCTGGTGTTAGAAGAAGATAGAGAGATACTTATATACATTTTTGAGTCCTTTACTCTAAAATTTGAATTTGTTTTTGGAGTGGAACGCAGATTTAGTTTTATAAATTATATAAAATTTCTCTTACAACCTGTTCGTTGAAAACAATTATTAGTAGAGAACTGACATTCAAAAAGATCGGAAGTAAATTTTGGTAATAGTATAAAATATTAAATAAAAATCATGAGTGACATTAGAAACAAGCTCGCACAATTCCTAGTTGATTTTGAGGGATGTCAACTATACGAACACATGGAAATGGTGAAAATCTTCCTCGATATGTTGAATGAAAATGATGATTTTGGTATAATGGAAGATGAAGACAAGGACGATGGTCACTTTAAGTCTTGTCCATGGAGCCATCCAGATTGTGAGGAAGGGCCAGCTACCTGTCGGTGCTCCGTATTTTACTTAAGAAAAATTATGATAAATCATTTAATTAATTCGTATTATGTAATATTTCGATGAAACTAAATAATAAATCACAAAACAAAATAAAACAAATTCTGAATGTTTTTCATTTTAAATATATTTGTACAATTTTTGTTTATGTCTCTTAACAATACAAGAATTGTTTTACTTATTAATATGTTTAAATACTTAAATATATATATATATATATATATATATATATATATATATATATATATACATATATATATATATATATATATATATATATATATAAATTATTACTTAAAAATAGGGATACAATTATTGCATTGCTTCTTCCTCTTCTAGTCTTGAAATATCCCACAGTAGCATGTCAAGTTCATAAACGGGATTAGTTTCCTCGATTCGAAAATGATACCATGCATATGTACTCATCTTATCACTTTTTATTTTTCTTTTATCGTCCGCATAATTTAACACTACTTTATTTATTTCATTTGTATAAATTTGATGAACTTTTGATTTAAATATTAACATGTCATCATATACAGTAGCCTTATTAAATAAACAGTTTCTATAAGAAGTTGTGTCGTACTTATCAAGAATGCATTTCTTTAACCATTTCGATTTTTTAATATCATTTTCATACTGCACACTAAAGGAATACATCTTTGATCTCAATCCTACAAACTCCTTCATTATTTTTCCACAATTCTTATCCTTCATCATACTCAACACCTTTTTGTTTACTAGAGGGAAACCATATATATTGTTTTTTTGGGTAATCAGACGTATCAAACTTATGGACGACGTCAGTTTTTATGTCAGCGTAAAAGTCTTCTGTTTTTACTGTGTAAATGAAAGAGTCAGTATCCATATAATTCAGTGATAAGTTTGACTTGAATTTGGGTTGCATGTACCCATAGTGGAAATTATACATTTTCCATTTGGAAAGCTCTAATACACAAAATCCTAAATATATAGGTTTATTGTAATAGGTTTTCACTCTATTCATTTCAATCGCTACCATATTCTCAGAAAATATTGACAAACTATGAAAATTAGGTTTAGATATCCAATCTTGAGCTCCTAAATGATTACAGTTTGTCCTATTCCAGTTCGTAACTATTCGTACATCTTTTCTCTTTTCCACATTCTCCATAGTTTTACCATATACTGCATTATTTAGTAATTTGAAGAAATTTTTCTCAAATGCGTTTTTTGCAGTTGCTCTATGTTTGGTGTTTAAGTCTATATAACTTTTCAACCAAGTTGATTGTTTATAAATGAGAATCCGATGCACTTTTTTAGAACTAGACCATACTTCAAACATTGTTTGAGAACTCTATAGTGTATGACGTATGTTTGTTTTGTGGAAAAATCTGCAATTAATTTAGTGTGCTTTGTTTGCTGACAAACAAATATATATAGTTATATATACCAACAACTTTTGAGATATTACTAAAAAGTATTGCAACAAATAAATAAAACTTATTTTAATAGAATATTCACAGTATAAAGATATTTACAATGTGCAAGGAAAATGATAGGCAAAAACCTTGTAAGGACTGTTAAGAAATTTGCTTGCATTAATGCTTCATTCAACTTCACTACGAAGTTGAAGAAGCTCTCAATATCACAAATCTCTTATTAAATCAAAATTTTAAAATCTGTTGCGATTTTCGAATCTTTGATATTTGTTTAATAAAAATATAGTGATGGTATCCTTCAGCATTTTCTAAAACTAATAAATTTACATGTCTATGTTTTCCTTTCTTGGTGTTGTGGTACGGTCCAACAATTTCATTGCTTTCATTGCTATATCCGAATACATTAACGCTAATATCAGGATTGTGTTCTTCAAATGTTTTAATACTTTTTAATGCTAACGGGAACTTTAAATTTGTAAAATCAATTTCAATCCCGCTTTACAAATGAATAATATCAGCGTTAATGTCTGCAATATTGTATGAGCTGCACCGTTCTTTGTGTTTAATATCAGATGCATCCAGTGCAGATATAATGGACCATTTAAAACAATAAATGTCATTGTTTTCAACATTTATACATGCCATTTTATTTTTAGTTTCTCTGGCGTACTAGTCCAACTTGATCCTCTCACCAAAGCAACTTCAAGACGAACAATTCTAATTAGAATCCATCCAGAATCCCGCTCTTCAAACTCGCACATTTTGTTGTAGATTTCTTGCAGTTGTTTTGTTATCATTTCCTCAACATTATCTGCAAAGCACAAAAGATCCATTTTCGCTCTATGTGAAATAGTACACAATTCCATATCATCACTAACAATTTTAATATACTCCCCAATGAGAGTAATATTAAACTTAATAATATTATGCACAGCTATACTATTTTGAAGTCTTTCCTTGATGATAGGTCTATTTTCCTTTATAGCATCTTCAAATAACAGACAGTCTTTACTTATTGGAACTCCAAATGTTGTAATATTATTTTTGAAAGCACTATTTATTATATAATATTTGCATTCATTTGGAGCTTGAGAGAGTAGATCATCCACAATATTTGAGATATCCATTTCTACTTCATCATTTTGTGTATTTGCCTGATCATGTGGAATAACTTGTCTTATATCCATGTCTTGAGGAGGATTCTCTACGGGCAAATAGCTTGGGTAATAATTAGGCATATTATTTTACTGCAACTGTATAGGTACATTATATTCAATGGGATATGGAATTTCCATAGGTGCTGTGAATTGGTTGGTTGACACTGGATACGGATACAAAGAATATGGTGGAACCTGCAATGGATACTGCACTGGATACTGATACTGCACTGGATACTGATACTGCACGGGATACTGATATAGCAAATTGTTGTAAACCATTGGGTTATAGGGTTGTATGGAATGATATACATCTTGGGGTTGTACGGACTGCTGCACATTTTGGGGTTGTACGGACTGCTGCACACCTTGGGGTTGAATATGACTTTTGCAATTAGAACATTGCATAGAACTTTTGGTATCTGTATTGCTTATTACAGATATTACAACGAAAAACTGAAGAACTCATATTTTTTTAAATTTTTTTATATATATTTATTGAAATGCACTTATATACTATTTTAAGTATGTAACATTAAAAAATTTATAAATTTTAAAGCACAAGGAGTTTTGAAGCATTCACGACTTATTGGTTTTAGATACAAAAATGTACTGACTTTAGTCCTAACAAAGTTGATTTATATTAATTCCCGAAAATGTTTAGTATGGTCTAGTACGCTACAGTTACACAAAGTAGTTTTCAGTATTTGTGTAGTTAGTAACTTGTAGCTACAAAAATCGTTGGTTGCAAAATTTTAATAAAGTAGTTTTAGAAGTACAGCGGATATATGAGATGGAACTTATGCATGCCTCTACAATACAAAATGTTTAAGGGAATGAAACTGCTACGTAGACAATATTTATGTAAACAAACATACGTAGACATGCTTATGCATGTACAGACGTTCCAAAATTTTGTGGCAAAAGAAACTGCTACGTAGACAATATTTATGCAAACAAAAATTTTGATAAGTGATATCTACAGAGTACAGAGACATGCTTGTGCATGCAGATATGTTACAAAGTTTTGAACGGAATGTGATATATACAGAGTACAGGGACATGCTTATGCATGCCTCTACGATACAAAATATTTGCGGGAATGAAACTCCTACATAGACAATATTTATGTAAACAAGCATTTTGATAAGTGATATATACAGAGTACAGGGACATGCTCATGCATGCCTCTACGATACAAAATGTTTACGGGAATGAAACTGGTAAGTGGACAATATTTATATAAATGACAAACCACAAATTTTTGTAGCTTAACAAATTTTCAAACGCAGAATTATTAAAATTTTAAGTTCAGCTTTTATTTGTAAAATGAAGCCCTTCTGGTACACACCATTGTATCGCAGACTTCAGCTTCACAATTTGAAGGAATATCTAAGAAAAGCCAGACAGGAAGAGTTCGAGAAACATCTTGAAGGAGATGAGGAACTTTTGTTAGAGCTGTCATCGTAGCCAACATCTGCACCTAAGATATCAAGTCCTTCAAATACAGAATACGATGATATGCTAACATGCGATGAGGATCACTTTTTAGCGGTGTCTTCGCAGCCAACCACAACAGACCATCGAAGAGAGGTAGCAATCAAACCTCAAACCTCAAATAGAAATATTGAGTGTTGAAATACTCCCAAAAATAGACATACCTCTTTTTCTTGCGATGTATGGAGACGATCAATTGTTGTTAGAGGCAGCGGATGTAGTAGAGGCAAATTTAAATTGAGATATAAATAAAAATATATACATAATTTTATAAATACTACATATTAATAAAAATTAACACAATGCATATGTTTAAACAATGGTTCATTCATTCAAATGGTCAAGGGAATATTTCGGCACATAGAATAAACGCTTATTATTTGTTTGTATGTATATGAGTAACTGAAATAAATTTTTAGACATTTATGTACGCATGAATATGTACATCTTATCACTCACCCACTTGCGCTAAATCCAGGAAAGCAAAAAAGCGGACTGTCATACAGACTCACCAATCGTCACACACACAGCCTGTCTGACAGGCAGACATTCCAATCGGCACTCAGAACACAAAAACACACACTTAAACATAGCATATTCTACAAAATACAGAAATCGCACCACCATCCAGATCCCCAAATAAAATCCATCGATGATCGTCATGTATAAAATAAACAAAATATCAGTTTCAATATTTATGCAATAGTAAATTTTTTTTCACAACGTCTTCAAGATCAGAATAATCAAATTATTCCCCCAGACTCAAGCATTGCAAACAAAAAAGAAATAACTGAGTTGCTGGACAATATATCTTAAGTAAACACACACCAAAATTAAAAACAAAAATAAATAAAAGAAGAAATCTCACTCCAGCAAGAAGAAATGAACCACAAACATTAGGGCCATCCATATATAACTACAACACTTTTGAAATAGTGTAATTCCTAAAAATGCTTTTATTATTCACCAGGCGTACACAGTATAAATGGACAGACAGAAATTCCCATTCTCAGATATGGACGGACAGAAGTGCCCACCCTCACATATGGACGGACAGAAGTTCCCACGCTCACATATGGACGCACAAAAATTCCCGCGCTCACATACAGACGGACATGTATTTTCAAGGTCACATATGGACAGACACAAATTCCCACGCTCACATATGGACGGACAGAAGTGCCCACGCTCACATACAGACGGACATATATTTTCAAGGTCACATATGGACAGACAGAAGTTCCCACGCTCACATACGGACGGACATGTATTCTCAAGGTCACATATGGACAGACACAAATTCCCACGCCTACCCCAACATTATAAAAAAAAGCAACAACAATGTGAACACCCCTATTTAACCGTGGGAACAAAATTTAGATGAAATTTGAGTATTTTGCTGAAATTTTAGAATTTTGGCAATTAAAATTGAAAAATTTTAAATTTAATTGCTGAAATTTGAGAATTTTAATTGGGCTCGCACATACAGTATCCTACTACTCAAATCACATATTGAGGAAAACAGTGGGATAAGCAAATGCATTAAACAAAATATGATTATATAAAAAAGTATGAAAAGTAATATTAGAAACTCATCTCCGCATATGATTCCTGACGAGTGTTTGTCTATCAGTCGAATTTCATGCATTGTAATACAAAATTTTAAACCATCATCTTGGTTTCTGTGCACAGCAACTTAACAGGTAACGAATGGGCGATTACTGCTGTGATTGGTAGCACTCACAAAAAAGTATAATTTTGCAATATCTTCACTGTAAAATAGTGAAAAGAAGGAATTTCTTGTACCTGCGAATTTGTTCGCAATTTTTTTTTTGGCATTTAAACAAAAGTTGAAAAAATCTTTTACGATGTAAAGTAGCATATAGCATAGATATTCCAGCAGTCATATAAACTGCTTCATAATCCAAACGTTTAAGATTACAAAAGTTATGCAAAAGCAATTATTTCGGGCATATGGTCACCGTGACTTTTTTAGTATGACATGAACAACGAACGGCAACTTTGAATCTTCTTCCACACGCCGCACTTTAATTTAGAGGAACAAGTTAGTGTTCCACGTGCTAGTAGTATTGCATGCTGGCTGAAGTGGTTGACACAAAACCACGAAGTGAAGTAAAAATTTGTTTAACTAATTCTCTATTTTTGTATCTTTTTTTTTATCCAAATAATCTCCTCCTTTCTGGTTCTGGCACAATGCAGGGGTCACCCCCTGAGTGCTGCTCCTGATAAAATAAAAAAATAAATAATAAGTGTAAGAAAGTATTTCAAAGTTTCGCATTTTTAATTATTCATGTATATACATATTTTTTTCAAGCTAAAATTGGAACGTTTCGAACAGCATTCATATATAAAGAAAAGTGATCTTATTATACGTTATAACAAGATAATGATAATTATTTTATTTGTTGTACTTATTACCTTCAAACTTTGTGTTTAATTTCCCGGTAGGAAAATTTTGAAAACTCGGGAAGTTATTGGTTTTACCCCGCTTTAAAAAAATCGGGTTCTCAACGATTTCCATGTTTTGAGGTTTCAGAAGCCTCTTTAACTAATTCTGAGCACTCGTCACCATGTCTGTATGTATGTGTGTGTGCGTAAGTATGCGACCTGCCTATAACTTGATCCGTATCAAAGAGAAAGATTTCAAGATTGTAACTCAGAAAACGAGCATTCTTTAAAGTAATTTCTTCTAATAACTGCTCAGCGGCTTTGTCCATCAATTCTACAAACTAATCAGTTCCTTGAATTTACAAGCCAAGCCTATCGCGCAAACCGGATCAAAATATTTTAATCTTTTCGTGAGATATAAACAAAAAAATTCGAAGAAAGCACAATTCGAAGAATTGCTGCGCAATTTAAATTAGTTATATCAACTGTTAATTTTTATTTTTGTACGAATTAAAACAAAATTAATTAACGCGTGGGGAGGTTATGGTTAGAGAGACAATGAGCCAATATTTAATGTTAAGGCAATAATAACAAAAGTGTTTGCTTTAGTTTTCCAATGTTAAATAAAAAGTATAATCGTTGTTTAGCAATACATTAGTACTTTGAATAAAAAATATGTGGAGTACAATATTACATATCTGTTGACATATAAATCAGGCTTTGACAATCAACGCTAAACAGTCTGGATGCGTAGAAACCGATTTTCCTTGTGTTAATAATAACACTGCTCTGCAAAAAATAACTTTGTCGCTCCTTTATATAAAACTATATGCACTATATGGATTTAGATGCGCTAAACTCGAATCCGTTTTCGGTTTTTTTCCATTAGGTCTAGATTTTTTTTTGTGGGCGTGGCAATTTTTTGCCCCTAAATTAGTCAGGTACGTAGACATATTTCACCCTAACTCGAGAACAAGTCATCCGATTTTCAAAAGTGTAACAAAATTGTTTTTATTTTAGTTAAATACAGTTTTTCTTTATCTCTTATCGTTTTGGAATTAATCAGAAATTAATCGAGAAAACAATTTTTTTCGTGCAAAATTCGTAATTTTTTTTCAGATTAAAAATGGAAAATAATCAAACGGTAACACGGGTATTAAAACAAAAACGTGTTAACATCAGGTTGATACAGTTCTCGGATTCCTTTTCATAATAAAATTTGTGTAAATAGGAACTGTTATCACATTCAACTAAGCCGCGTAAAAAGCGGTGACAAACACAATACACATGAGCACTGATGATGAAAGTGTTGCGACTTTCGAAAACAGCTGTTCTGCTCTGCTGTGTTAGTTGAATAAAACTGATGTTGACTTTCCTTTGTGCCTTGGAATATTTATCATCATGTCTTTCTGAGATTTAAACAAATTTCGAACAATTAGCCTCTGAATCTTAATTCGATTTAATATAAAAAAGAATTTTGTTACACATCTTCTGGTGTTTTACTTTTTTCCCAAGTTAGGGTGAAATATGTGTACGTACCCCGCTAATTTAGGGGGAAAATTGCTACACCCATAGAAAAAATCTGGGCCTGATGGGAAAAAAACGAAAACCATATAGTAACCATAGTTTTATTCAAAGGAGGATGTGGCTGCTGAGCAGAGTAATCATTTTCATGCCGTTACAGTTATTTTAATAGACGCTTTACGAACGTTGTATTCAAACTTTTACGTTTCGAACTATTTTGAATTAGAATAAAGGATTTTGAGCAATTGGTATTTTTTTAGTTTTATTGGATTTCTCTTGGAAATATTTATTTTTATTTATTTCAATTTGACTGACTGACAATGAATGGTAAAGTTTGCCGGTCGTCTGTCCGTCTATCCGCCGTACAAGTAGAAAATGTTTTATAGATAATGATAGTTATCTTGTTGCTGCAGTCATAAGGAGTAATACAAACAACAACAGCAATAATAAAAAATATGAAAAAAGGAGAAAAACACCAAGCAAAGACAAGAATATGGTAAGTAAAAAAGAACTGAATTTATAACAAAAGAATGCCCAGAATCTAGGCATTGTTAGCCAGTGTATTCCAAAAGTATGCGCTTCGTGAAATGTGGTGCAATATATCCATATTTTAGATGGATGGTGGTGTGGCAAAAAGTGTTATTGTTTGTTGTCTGTGTTGGTTGCTATGGTTTTGTTGCTGTTGTTATTGTTGCTGTTGTTATTGTTGCTGTTGTTATTGTTGCTGGTGCTGTTTTTGTGTTTATTATTGTTATATGTTGTATAAGCGTTGGTGTTGCCAATGCCATTGCCACTGATTGTTACTGGTACTGCAGATGAGTTGTTATTTACTGGTTTTGTCGGTTCGGTTAGGCCGGCTGTTTGATTCAGACTGTCTATATACATATATGTCCGTCTGTCTCTCTGTTTGTACGACTGTTCATGATTATTGTTTGCAGCTAAAACTTTAACTTTTACAAATTCAAACATTTGAATTTCAGGGATTATTTTTGTGGTGTCTTTTATTCTCTGTAAAATTTTTTCACTTTAATTTCCATTTAGAGTTTGTTGTGTTTGACATGGTATTGAATTGGTTATGTTGGCTTTCGCGGTTATGTAGATGTGGTTGCTTTTATTTTATTTATATATTTTTTCGATGCAATCAGGCGGTATGGAAATTGCTTTATACGACTGCATATTAACTTTTTCACTATTTTATAAAACTTAAATACATAAAGATGTACTGCTTACACTTAGAAACCTAAATACTTGCAGGATTCGTAAAATGAATTGTGATGTAGCAGAAAAGTGAAATCCTTGTACATATAGCCAAACCTTCATATACTTGGTATTATTTGCAACTTCTTATAGGAAAACAATTAATGATATATATGCATCGTTATATATCAGCATATTTTTAAACACCAAAAAATAATTATTTTATTTAAAAGATGCCTCAAATATTGTCGCTCGATTTTCCTTGACTGTAATATGTTTACATGACTCAAACATTTTGAAATTTAAAAGTCTGGAGACCCAACCAAATAAACTGAATCAAGTGATTTTTACCATGTAGTGCAAATCAATAAAAAAATAATCCCTCAGATTTTGGTTGAAGTACACGTAGCGTTGCGTATTATTGTGGGAACTACATATTTTCTCGTAACAATTCATCCAGTTGAGGTAGGAGGTTATGCATGTCTGCAGCGCTCGCTGTTCACAGCAGCCCTTAAGCTCACAGCGTTTGCGAAATATTAAGCCCCGATGGCTGTTCGAGTATTCGGATGAAAATTGATGACTAATAGTACTTCAAGTACTTCAACAAATTTATCTGTTGTTTTGCTTGTAACAATGCAAATTAATTTTTTCCAGCCCCTTATTGAGGAACATATTTCCCTCAATTCACAGGGTGTTAAGACTAGCATCAGTCTTACACAAAACTATTTCCTGTCTACGTTACACCTACTTTAAAGACCAGTCATTGCTGCCTTCATTACACTCATTAATTTCATAGGAATTAGGACATATATGTCTGAGTAGACCCAGTTAAAAATATAAAAGGTTTCGAGTCCATTTTTATTCAAGCTATGGCATTTTATCGAATTGGTTACGAGCATTTTTTTCCTTTCGCCTTATAATGATAAAGTATTTTACTTGAGTGTTAAAGTGTTATTGGTGGTTGCATCTTTGCAGTTGTATTTTCAGCGGGAGTTGCCGTTCATATCATACATATACCGACAAACATTTATATTGTGGTATACTTATTCTTAACCGAGCCCAGCAAATCATAAATTAACGTATCTAAAAACAACATTTTCCGAGTCCATTCATACTTTTATCTGAAATCCAAAAAGTTTAATATTTTTCCAAGTATGCGTTACAAAATAATTTCTGAATATAACTGTTGAGTTTACAGAAGATGTGTTAGAGCAAAGCATATCAGTCTTAACAACGCTGTTAGTCCAAAACATTTCAAATAGTTAATAAAAACATCCAGGACATTACTTAATACTTTTGCAACATCCCTTTCTATAAACCCAATTCTAAAAGAGACGAAGGCACTAAATGTGATTATTTATGTGCTAATTTCAATACTCTGAGCATTATTAGATGTCGTTACATATGTATGTATCTACTTAACTAACTGAATTACCTTATTCTACACTCTATACATACCTGCATCCACAGTTTCATCTTTCTTGATTATTACTTATTTTTATATTTTCTATGTCCTCTTCCTAATGATCCTTAAGCTGTTTCCTATTTCGCTTTGGCTCTGTACGGACAAACGCATCCGAGTCATCAGCTTCACACTCATTCTTGAATAACTCAAGATGTTAGATTATCTGCTCTTTCCAGATATACTTTGTATTGTTGTTCATCTCGTTTCAGTAAAAAACTATCGCGGGCTCAATTTCTTGAATAGACTGCCAGTCGTCGTTATGCAATGGTTTTTTGGTACACATCATTCCACTTTTTATTCCGTATTAGATATTAGTGGGAGTGATTCCAATTTTGTTGGCACAAAAATCACATCCAAATCGATGAGGAACAACATAATTTTTGTTCGCTGGGCACATGCTTTGATAAAGATTTGCATGTGCCCATATGAAAATTTATTTGTGCACTTATGGAGGCTATGAGTCAAACCTTTGCTTTCAACATAGCTAGCGATCACCTTTAACTGAATCAAAACAATACACCAAACACTGCATGTTCGTAGCATAATAAACCATACGTTTCTCAAACAATACATGGCAACAACACAAACGCTAACACCGCCGCCACCTATAATCTGTTGCGATTGTACCTTTAGTATATCTTGCTATTTTTTCTCCAAGTTGTGGTATATTAAATTCTGTAGTAATTTAGCTTGCAGCTATGAATACAAGCAAGCATTCTTGCA
Source organism: Linnaemya vulpina (assembly GCA_963675445.1). Taxonomy (NCBI): domain Eukaryota; kingdom Metazoa; phylum Arthropoda; class Insecta; order Diptera; family Tachinidae; genus Linnaemya; species Linnaemya vulpina. Next base: position 3,649,072 of record OY776281.1, on the reverse strand, counting down.
ATACTTGCTTTGGTGTACTGTATAATCACCTAATACACAATATTTTGAAAAATATGCAATTACAAAAAAGAAAAAAAGTCGGAATATTCTGGCTGAAAGCCTTAAAATATATTCTCTCTGAAACAACAAATCTTCCTATAGAAAATAATAAGATTGAAAACAAATACGTTTTATAGTTAATTGTTCATACAAATTATAATATAAGATTGCATGCATCTTAAACCCGGACGGTAGTGGACTTGGCAGATATTCGGATTGAAGCAAAAATATATAGATTTGCGAATACTGGTGTGGAGCAACAATCTCATGTAAATCTTATCCAATAATAATAATAAAAAGCGCATAAACCGGGACTTAATTTTTATTTGCAAATACATATTTGGAAATATGTTTAATATAAATGAAATGTATTTGGCGGGTGGTTAAGCGATATTTATTGCTTTTCATTGGCTCTTTATACCAAATCATCACTTCAACCACAGTTTTGAAAAGTTTCAAACTTCTTAAAAGACTTTTATAAACCATTTGAGAATTTAAATGAAAACTCACAAATGATTTTAAAAAATCACATTATAATAAGCGTAGTAGGCTATGAAACTTATATAAACCAAACCCAACAAACAACTTTTTTTTCGAAATGGCTCTGAATTATTTTTCTTGACATTTATACAATTAGAAATCCTCTGGATAACAATAAAAGTATTTATAAGAAAAAATAAAATTCAAATCAAACTGATAAAATATATGCTATTTGACACATTGTTGTCTTTGTATTAATATAATATGAATGACAACAATGTGTCAAATAGTAAATATATTAACAGAAATATTTTTAAAGTTTTCACAAGTTTCTGTTACCATTTGACAGCTAAAATATATCGTTATCATCGTTCTCACCTGATTGCAAAACTTTTTTTTTCGTTTGTGAAGGCATTTTTGCAATACACTTATAATGTCTTTATATCATTAACTGGATCTGAGTTTTCAGAAATGCTTTGTCTCATTTTTTCCGCTACCAGTGCTACCGAATAATTAAATGTTACTATCCGGCATCATATAAAAATTCCATATCGAATGTAACAGTTAGTTGCTAATAACTTTTGTTTGAGAAGAGATTACGTATAAACGTAGCAATACGTAACAAAAAATCAGTGCATTTAAGATATCTTCAACATACGGAATTTTTTTAGAGTATCCTATATATTCAAACATATTTTTGTTCTATAATTATTTGAAAACGGTTGTGACTTACTTCAACAATGTCAAATTACATCACTGTATATATTACCTGCACAGACGAACTTTTTTGTGATTTAAAATCAATTTTTCAGTATGAGACTTTGTTGGAAAATTAACTTTATTTTAAAACGAACATACGTAAAATTCAGGGATATTTGTGGTGGCACAGAACCATAAATCTTTAAAGTGTACTTCAATATCTTGATCATTATTAATATGATTATAAAATGTCAATACGTTCGGTTGAGTTCCTAAAATTAAAATATATTTTTATCTACTTAAATCTTACTAGTAGTAAAGTCAGCTCTCTCTGACTAAATAGATCCGGGTACAACAATTCTAATTCAATAGTAGTTTTGTACGATATAAAACATGTTTTTATATGCTAAAGGTTTCTCACGATTTTTATTTCTATAATTTTGATTTTTTATATAAGGAAACATACAGAAATGAAAACTATACAAGTATATAGCCGAGATATAATTGATGGAATCTCTAAATCTGTAAAGGCAAATAAGTTATGAAAATACTCAATTTAATTGCAAAGTTTTTGCCAAATTGAAATATAATAAATTTTAAATTATCCTTTAAGATTTTCCGAATAAGATGTTCTTTGACCCGAACGAGGAAATCGAAAATAATACGTGCCATGAAAACTTAGGAGGTCTGGCATCTTCAGCTCATTTAGCTCATCTGCATCAAAATAGTAGTAGGACTCAGCCCTCAACAGAAAAAAATGCTAATCCTGCTCCCTGCAATATACCGGCCATAATTTATAAGTGTAATAGTTGCGACTTTTTTGGACAACTAAAAGAAGAAATAGAAGCACACATCGAGACGGTACATCCCAACAGTGAAAGTAGTGACATAATAAGCATACCAACGAATCCAGTGGCAATTCAGGCTTTTCAAGCAGCAATGGCTGCAGCAACATTGGCTGCGGTGAGTCGAGCCTCGAAGACTTCTTCACCAGCAGAATCGCCGAGCTCAATGCAAGCGAAAGTGAATGCAACTAATCAAGACAATGAAGACGATCTTTGTCCAGTAGCCGTTAAACGAGAACGCCTGGATTTAATGGAGGTAGAAAATTCGCCTGAAGAGCCAATAGTTATTGTAAACGAGCCTAATACAGCTATGGAAGTAATAGAAGTACAAGAAGGTACGGCTCAGAGCAAACAAAGTACTGGTGTGCAGTGTCCATTGTGCCAAGATATCTTTATCGAGAAAACAACATTGGAAACACACTTAATGACAGTGCACAGCGTAAACAAAGATGGTTTAGCTCGACTTTTGTTACTAGTTGATACCAGTATGTGGCAATGTGAGAAACGTGCTCGCGCAAATCGCCCACAACAACTAGTCGGCGAAGCATCACCACTAGCAAAAGCAATCAGCGACACAACAATAACAAGTACGAAACCTCCTCTAACAGGCTATGAATTATCGTTGTGTCAACAATGTGGGTCCAGTTTTAAGCACGAGCAGCAGTTACTGCAACACGCACAAAAAATGCAACATTATACAATGCAAAAAGGTGAATATCTTTGCTTAGCATTTAGTTCTATGCGAAATTCCTGCAAAATGCTCTTCCCATCTTTGGCGGCCATGTTTAATCATTATAATGACACACATATGAGACTAGTTATATCGGAGCGTCACGTCTATAAATACCGCTGTAAGCAGTGCTCCTTAGCATTCAAAACTCAAGAGAAGTTGGCTACTCATACGCTTTATCACACAATGCGTGACGCTACAAAATGTGCTATGTGCCAACGCAATTTCCGCAGCACTCAAGCTCTTCAGAAACATATGGAACAAACCCACAGTCAAATAACAACAACAATAGTCGGCATTGGAAATAATATGGAATGTGCCAGTCCGAGGACAATCTCACCGTCATGTAGTGAAACAGGAAGACTAATGCCTGAAACGAGTCGGACAGCAACTGCAAGCGATAGATTTGAGAGTGAATCAAATAGATCAGTTACCCCCGGACAAGATATATGTGCTCCAACACAATCAGCCGGATCAACGCAAAACGAACCTCAAAGCTCTCCGTCGCCATCCACACAACATCAGGAACAGATGTCGACTATAACGGCTTTGATTAACCAACAGCAACAAACTGCTACTCCATCTGATCTGCTGCATCATTTACAACTGCAACATCAACAATTTCAAAGTCTACCAGCTCTACACAATCTTCAGCAAATGCAACAGCAACTTCCTCAATTTTCTGCTGCTGTTGCTGCTTCTGGCATACCAATCAATCCCGTTGAAGTGTTGAATCTCATGCAATTTCACCATCTCATTTCCTTAAATTTTATGAATTTAGCACCACCTTTAATATTCGGTGGGAATGCAGCTGCAGCATCATCCATTGCCGGCTCAAACAGTACAACTTCAACAAATATGCCAAACAACAATGTATCGCAGCCTCCAACTCACATAGCACCAGCATCAGATTTAACATCAGCATCATCATCAACCTCGAGTACCATCACTCCAACATCTGTATCAGTATTACCAAACGTCGATGTTAGCGCACAAATATTGCAACAACAACACCAGCAAATTTCTCCTGGTGCTTCGAATTCGCAAGTAAGTAAAGCTAAATTTTTCTTGCTAAAGCCTGGTGTAAATGTTTTTTACATCTGACTTGTTAAATATCCCATTGCAAAATAACATACCCTTCACTCTTAAAGCATTACTTTTATAAAAGCTAGACGCAATGTCGTCTATATTGCTGTATTTTGTGTGAGATGCTGTTGGCAAAAGTAGTTAACACAAGACCTAAACCTCAAATTCGACTCGGTACTCGATCATGAATGTGGTGACGCATTTTTCTGATCTGCATTAGTGTTAATTGTTGTCCCCTTGTCTCAATGACGAAGGCATAGTACTGGTCGCTGAACATTACCGACAGTGTTCTTAAAAGCAGAATACAGTGCCCTCCTTGATCGTTACTGTAGCGAAAGCTCACCGGCGTGTTTATTTCTCTCTTAACACCATCCGCTTTTTTCTAGTTTTGATACAATGTTGATGCAGAGCATATGTAAGGTCATGCCCTGAGTTCTAATCCAAGACAAACAAATTAGAAAATCTCCTCTCATCAGAAACCCATGCCACGATTAATATATTCATGAAATAAGCACGTCCGGCTCGCTTTTGCCGGAAGGATTAGCCGGCTGGAGATGAAATTTTACTAAACCATTATATGTTCGTCCTTTTGACCATTTAGTTAATTTCTTCGAAATTAAAAAGAACATATTTACGAGACAGACAACTATTTTTGTTTTGTCAGCACGCCGATTTTAAGTGTAAGTTATGGACTGAACATTATAAACTTACAAATAAGAGATAGAAAGTTGAAAAGTTAGTTCTAAAAATATATCGTGCTTCGTACAGAAGTGTTTTATACATTAGACCGTCTCACAGAAAATAATTTAGAATTTTCCATTAATTATGTAGTATTGATATTTTAAATATTATTTAGGAATTAAGTATGGTTGGGTTAAGTTGGAAAATTGCTGTTGGACGAAAGGGAATCACTTTGTGTTACCTGTGTAGGAAAAGAAAAATAAGAAACGGGGAAGAGTGTAGTATCAGTAAAATAGTAGTAGACGAGGAAAACTGAATAGTGAGAAGATTAGCAATAGGAAAAATATGTCGTGCATGCCACTCCTAATAAAGATATTCGAGCACTTGATTTTTATAGGACCGATATGCTTCTGAAGAATATCCTGGCAAAGAATTATCAGAACGCCGAGTCTTCAGAGCAGTAGAATCACCTCCTTAACGTCATCGTAAGTAGACCACGCTCCACAGTGTAAGATTTTACTAATCTAACTGAACAAAAGGCGTTTTTTTTAATAAATATTTTAATCAATATGAGAGAGCACTTGTTATAAAATAAGAAAATACAAAATAACGGTACTTTAAACTTCAGTATTTTTGAGTGAATTAAAAACAACAAAAGCACTTACATACATGAAATTGCTCATTTTTAAAAGATTGTAACCTTTTATTGGAATGGAATTTTTAACAATTTTTTGTTTGTTTTGACTCTGAACTTATTCGCTGTGGATATCATGAGAATTTACTTTTAGAGCTCGAAAGATTTTTGAGTTCTATATAATTTAAAGACTCAATTAAAAAAAATTCTATAATCGATAAATTATTTTCCTCACAAATTTGTTTTAAACGAACGTCTGAGGGACCTGCTTTAAAACACGTATACAATTATCTGCCGAGATTTTCCGTATCAACCAAAACCAAAAAAAAAAAAAAAACAAATAAAATAAAAAGTTATTACTACATACCACGAACATCTTGATATATGGCTTAAATGACTCGTAAATGAAAGACTTGACCGTTCCGTAAACCATATTTCTGAAAAAATAATTCCAGGAATACCATAACAAAACCATGAATTTTAACATATTATTCTTACTTTAATTTATATTTACATATGAAATATTTTCTTATTTTTAAATTAATAAAAATTTTAATAAAACAAAAAAAGTTTAATTGTAATTAATCTTTATTATTTATTTTAAACATCATCATGCGTACTAACTGTCTTATTTACTTTTTGATTATCCAACGCGAATAATATAAGAAATACATTTTTGCAGTAGTATGGGAGGTGGTCGTGGCCGTGGTCCAATGTCGCCAAATGGTACTATTGGCTTAGTAACACACTGTATCAAAATGCATGAGTCTGGCTTCATTTTTTTCTAAGATTTTTAATTTTGTCTCGCTGGAATGGCTAAATTTTACACTGTGAGCTGTGCGCTCAAGGCATGAACACCAAAAGTGCAATGTTCAATAAGTATGACTGTGAAAGTTCGTATGTATGTATATGTTTTCCATTAAATTCTTGTTTCTGTTACGATTTAGGCAAGGTAGTTCTTTATGTCAGCTCTGTTGAGCTGCTATAAGAAGGAAACTACCGAAACTTACTATCTTTAGTATTCCTGCTACAGGAATTGATAACTTCGTTATCAGCTAGAAAATATTTTACATCAAAACTAAAGCGAATTTTTGCAAAATAATCTTTTTAATTCTTGAATGAAACATAATATGACAATTTACATTTTTTGACCCAACTAACCTACCAACGTGCACTTTGGTTTTGTAACAACCAGCCAAAGAATGGTACTAGAGGTCAAACTTCTGGAAGAAATGATGTTTTAGAGTCATATATCTCTTGTTTTTTAGCATTGCTAATTTTAAATTTAACCGTTCTGATTCTGTTTTTGCAAAAATACTACGAGTATTGAAAAATTCTAAGTGTTATTGAGAAGGGAACCTTAGTTTTAAGGATTGCATAAAAATCGCCACAAAACTGGGACGAATCTATTGCATACTTTTCATTCTGTGTATTTTCATATACGCTAATGAATTATATTTTTTACAACAAATATTACCTCGGAATAACGCGTTGTTTGTCCCAGTAGTGCTCTCAGCATTAAGCTGAAAAAATCAGTTCTCTAGGCTTAAGAAAATTTTATTAATTGAAGCAGAAAAAGGCTTATAAAAAACTACAATATATATATATATATATATATATATATATATATATATATATATACATATATACATATATATATATATGTTTATATGTATATAATTCAAATAAATATATATATATATATATATATATATATATATATATATATACATGTATATATATTTATATATATATATATATATATATATATACATGTATATATATATTTATATATATATATATATATATATATATATATATTCATATGTATATATACGAGGTCTGATCAAAAAATAACCGTTATTTTAAATTTTTTCAAGAAGTATTCATTTATTCATCAATAGCTATCTTTTCCCCTTCAAAGTAATCCCCTTCAGATCTAATACACTTATGCCAGCGTTTTTTCCAATCCTCAAAACAGTTCTAAAACGCGCTTCTTGGTATCGCCAACAGCTCCTGTTTCGGTTTTTCTTTTATCTCCTCAATCGTAGCAAAACGCTTTCCTTTCATCGGTGTCTTCAGCTTAGGAAGAGGAAAAAGTCAGATGTGTGAGCTGGTGCGTTATCATGGTGCAAAATTTAATATTGTTTTTTCCACAATTCTGTGCGTTTTTGACGATTCGCTTCGCGCAAACGGCGCATAACTTCAAGGTAGTATTCCTTATTGACCGTACGACCTTGTGGCAAGAATTCATAATGCACTAGGCTATTGGATAGCAAATTGGATGCACTAGGATTGGATAGGCTTTGGTTTCAATGTCATAGCCATACACTCATGATTCTGGATCGTCGTTGACGATGTTCAACAGCCCCTGAGCGATGTCCATGCGACGTTAATTTTGCTCAAAATTAAGTAATTTTGAAACAATCTTCGCTGCCGCAAGTTTCATGCCTAAAACATCCGTAAAAATTGCTTGGCATGAGCCAAACGATATGCCAACATCATCAGCAACCACTCTGTAATCTTGAATTCTTCTCGGCTTTCCTTAAACCGGTTATACCACAATTGAACTTGTGTTCTGGTCATAGTACACTCGGCAAATGCCACAGTCAACATTTCAAATGTCCTTGCGCATTTAATTTAATTTTTTACACAAAACTTAATACAGTTTCTTTGGTCCATTTTTTCGAATAGTAAGAAATCGAAGAGCACACCAAAACACGAAAAAAAACTGACAATCCAAAATGGCTGATTACCAACATATATAACAGACATGTGTACCAACATAACAGAAAAAAATGCGAAGATCGAACATACGTAACTAACGAAATTGAAAAATAACGGTCATTTTTTTATTAGACCCCGTAAATATATATATATATATATATATATATATATATATATATTAATTAATTTGTTATATGATTAGGAAAATTATATGATTAGAAAAATAAAAATTTTCCTAATCATATAATAAATAAATTAATATCACAATACAGAAATAGAACAGAAAATACTAATAGTAATACAGAACAAAAATTTTTGAAATCTTTAACATACATACCAGGAATATCAGAAAGGTTGACTAAATCTAAAATTTACGATACAGATAAATATAGAATAGCTCATAGAACATGTAATACATTAAACAGACTATTTAGTAAAAATAAAGATAAAATTGCAAAATGGGATAGATCAAATTTAGTATATAAAATACCATGCAAGGATAATGATATAGAGAATTGTAATAAAGTGTACATAGTTACGACCAAGAATAAATTAAAGTCTAGGATAGCAGGTCACAAATCAGATCAAAAATATAGGGATATAAAATCACAAAAAACAGGTTTATCTTCCCATTGTTCTAAATCATATAATTTTCCAGATTTTGAAAATGTTTCAATATTAAATACAGAAAATAACTATAAACGTCGATTAATGTTAGAAATAATAAACGTACCTTCATCACACAGAATAAATTTTAAAATAGATACAGAAAAATTAGCACAAAATTATAGACATTTTTTATTAGTAAGAATTGCAAATTTACGTAATATAATTGTTAATAGTAACCATTATTTCCTGGGGATAATTTATTGTAGTGTTGTTCTTATATATTAACTTATACTAATTGTTACAATTATTGCCTATGTGTATGTAGGTGTATAGACATGTATATGTGTGTGGATGTGTATGTAGTATGTACATGTATTTGTATGTGTATGTATGTGTGTGTATATGTATGTATGTACACACACATACACACCCACATATATATATATATATATATATATATATATATATATATATATATATATTGTAAAAATGTTCATTTTAATTTGTTAATGTTGAAAAAGTTTGTCTTACTATAAATTGTTAATGTTGAAGAAAATATTTTATATCTTATTGAATTTGAAAAACAAATATTGTGAATAGTTTCTTATGTCATGTTTCAGAACCATTTGTCTATAAAATTTTAATAATTTTTATTTTCTGAATTTGTTAACAAACAGTTAACGAAATATCGAATAAAAATTAGACTAAATAAAATATTAAAAAAACGACCATAACCTTGATTAATATTATAATAAACTGATAAGGTCAATAAAGATAAATCAACATACATATATATATATATATATATATATATATGTATTTATATATATATATATATATATATATATATATATATATATACATTTATATATATATATATATATATATATATATATATGTATATATATATATATATATATATATATATATACATATATATATTTTTATCAAACACTAAAAAAAATTTAACTGACGACCACCGGGAGTGCGATAGGCAACTTGGTGAGTCCAAGACCTTGTTGCAGTGTTATATATATGTCCTTGCCAAATCTCTGAAATACCAGAACGACGTGATAATTTTCGCTGCCGAGCGTTTGTGCATGTTCCTCCTTGTGAAGTACTTGGGCGAAATTAGTTGCTGTCTCTATTAATGGTGGATGATTATGTAGCCATATTAGTTGAGGTCTCTTTTGGGAATTCACATGGTCAAATGGTCGGTATTCTAAGTCTGATTTAAATTTATACTAAAAATTAATATAAAACTTAAATGAAATACAAATGCATTGAGCTTGCAATATATTTCGTCATATCATACAACATAATGCTATAATTTTGATAAATAATAATATAAATACAATATAATAAAATAGTAAGCGATATAAAGCGAATAATCATAACAAATTTGTTTAAATGGAACCGTTTTTCGATTTTAAATCGAAAGCAATTGCTAGGCTGACGTTCGTAACCTGGCTGCCAGATAATATACACTGACGTTTGTTATAATATATCACACTACTTGGTTAAATGTAACAGTTCTTATTTATGAAAATTTTATATTAATTTGGTTTACTTAAGAAAAGATCTTTCCAAATATTGCTTATAGTGTCAAAATTAGGGAGCAAAAAATTAATTTTGAAAGCCATAAAGCACTAAAAAATTTGAATTATACAGTTGACAGCACTGCTTTGAGCTGTAAATAAATCATTCTTGCCAATAAGAAGAAAAGCAACAACTACAAGAAAGGTTAAAAACCTCTAAGCGATTTCTATTTTATAGCGAAATTATCGTGTGGGGTAAACAATTTTATTTGTTTGGATTTTTATTTTATTTTATCAAATTGAAGTATGATTATGTTCGTAAGACATGAATAAATAATCCAAGGCTTAACATCAATTAATTTTTAAACCCACAATGCGGCATACAACACCGCTATTTTCGAAATCCGCTACATTTTCTCATTAGTACGCACGTTAGCGCTGATTAGGTGGCCTAGTTAAATACCTATCGGATATAAGAAACATTAACAACGTAACAACATCTCTTCTTACATATTTGAATTTTTTTATAATCAGTTGTTGTTTATAAGAAACTTATTTCTTATAAACATATACATGGGAATGCAATGAAGAATTCATATATAATATTGTTCTAAAAAATTGCTTTAATTATATGATTTTTTTTGTATAAATAATCATATTAGATGTTTTGGATAATTTAAAATTTTAATAAATTCAAAGTTGACGTCAAAATAAAAAAATTTATGGTATTTCCACAAAGTTGCTCATATTAGTTTTTTTTCTTATATAAGATTTTCTTTTATAAAACTTTTTTTCTATGGCAAGTACCTAAAAAGGCACAAAGTCTTTGGTTTACTTCCTTGTAAGTGGTTTTTCCTTATTTCTTATTTTTTCGTATTTAATGAGGCAATTGTATACGGAAACGGGTTCAATACTTATCCCATTCAGAAAGCCCGTAATCAAATTGCCTTGGCGATAGACATTCCCCTTTATTCCATAACTATTTGTCAATTCCAGTTCACTACAATATGAAATATATGACACTTATCTGCTAATTATATCTTTTACATTTAGTCGGATCTCAGAGTGATATGTCGATGTTTTTGTCTTGAGGAGGCCAATGTTTTGCAATAACAGTCATTGGCTTCAAATATACGGCAGTAATGTAAAGTTCGGGTTAGTTCGGAAATTCATCTCTGCCTTACATCTGATGTGTTTCACATTTTGAAAATCATCCCTGACAACACTGCATATGTGCTAGATTACGAAATACATTACTGAAGTATGTGGTGGGCAAAACAACAAAAAACCTAATCATAAAAATAGCTATACTTAATTTTTCAAACTAGAATCTAATGTCCGAACTAAATTATAAGAGTTCGTTTCGAAAATGATGTAGAGCTTCTTACGGGTCGAAATGAGTATATGCAAATAATCCTCCGGATAAGATGTTTTGTTTCAGTTGAGCAAAGGAAACACATATAATCATCAGATGTGACTCATAAATGTATTTTCAAATAGGGTTGCCTTTTTCCAAAAAAAAAGATAAAATAAATTCAAGTCTTTTCCGTTTGTATGACTAGAAACATTATGTAATAGTAACAACCATTGAGTATACATATATCTAGTAGGGATACAAATACTGTTATTACAAATATATTGAGCATACTGTTTTATTATTACGTTTTTGAAAAGTAATATCTATAGTGTTAGTCACTAACTATAGATGTTAAAGTGTGGAAAGAAAAAAATTATAATTTCAAAACACTCCGCCCGCTCGGCATTAGTCGCATGTTCTTCTACAGGTACATACAATTATCTGAGGAGACCGGAGATATAAAAAAACAGCCCTTGTCGGGCCGCCTCAGTACCGATTGGCCCCAGCAAATAATCAAAGCCGCCCAAAGCAAGCATTTAATAGAATCCTCTTCGGGAATAGATAATCATGGCCTGTGAGACGACAATCACACACAAGTCCATGAATCGTATTAATAAAAAGGCTTGGGTTTTGGAGCTTTCAAACGGCATACAGGACATTTGTCGACTGCAGCTTTAAAAACAAATAGGATAGAAAAATCCAAACGTTTTTTGGTGAGGTACGCCGATAGCTTGCATAGAAAAATTTTGATTATGGCTGGTCTAAAGAAGCATCAGAACTCATTCCACTGGTCGAAAAGGGTCATGTCACCCAGCTGTAGTCATGGTTTGGTGGGGTGTCGCTTACGATTGTGTGACTGACTTGCATTTCAGTGAACAAGGGGTCAAAACGTCGGCTAACGTTTATCACAAAACCGTTTTGAAAACAGTTATGAAGCCACTTAGCAATTTCCTGTTCCAAAACCAGCTTTGGACTTCTAAACAAGATTCTGCACTGGCGCATAAGGCTAAAACGACATAGAAATGGCTTCGAAACAATTCACCAGCTTATATATGCTTTGAAGATTGGCCATCTGGCAGCCCTAATCTGAACCCTTTGGATTACAAATTGTGGACAGTTTTAGAGGATATGGTCTCCCACAGAAGATATCATAGCATAATATTTTTCTCTTAAGACAGCTCTGGTTTGTGTTGTAGCCAATTTTCCAGTGAATAATGTGCGTGCAGGCCAATGGGACTTAAGACGTGTGTGAATAACACTAAGATTTTTGTATACAACACATATCAATAGAAATATAAACAAGTAAAAGTGCTATATTCGGCTGTGCCGAATCTTATATACCCTTCACTAACGTACGTCTGCTTTCTAACTTATAAAATAGTTTCAGTTAGCAAAAAATAAAAACAACTTCAGTTGCGTTTTTTGGTTACTTAAAAAAAATAATACCAATTTTGTTTTGCCGAAATAAAAAATAACTTTAACTTGGAAAAAAACGACATTAATTGATTTTTGGTTATGTATTGTATAAAAAAATTTTAAATTTCGGAACCCTGGATGGGAACTTTAAATTTATTTTTAATCGATGCAAATCTTAATGATACCAAAATTGGTTTTATTTAAGAAAAACTTAAAGTTTTTAAACATTTTAGTTACTATATGTACCACAAAATACCGAATGTGCCAAAAACAAAAAAAAAATCCCACCCCTGGAGACGAAAACTAAATTTTTTAAAATAATGTTTTACCAATGCAAGTCTTTATGATGTATAAAGCGGTTTTATATAAGAAAAACTAAAATTTTTAAAAATTTTTGTCACTTTCATGTACTACAAAACATGCAGTATCCAACACGAAACGAAATTTTGATTTTTTTTTAATTTTTGATACCAAATTTGTTTTGCCAGAATAAAAAATAGTTTTAGCCAAGAAGAAACGACGTTAATTGATTTTTGGTTATTTTATTGTTTAAAAAATTCAAATTTCCTAACCCTGGATGGGAACTTTAAATTTAACAATATTTTTTCATCCATAAAAATCTTCATGTTATCAAAAAGGGGTTTATTTAAGAAAAACTTAACATATTTATATATTTTAGTCATTATATGTACCACAAAATACCGAATGTGCCCAAAAAATATTTCAATTTCCGATCCCTGGAGGGGAAAATTAAAACTTTTTAAAATTATTTTTTACCCATACAAGTCTTCATGATGTATAAAGTGGTTTTATTTAAGGAAAACTGCATTTGTAACCATTTCTGTCACTTTCATGTACTACAATATATATTAGTTTTCGAGCCCTGGAATCGAAATTTGTATTTTTTAATTTTTGATACCAATTCTGTTTTACCAGGACAAAAAATAATTTTAACCAGGATAAAACGACGTTAGTTGATTTTTAGTTATTTTAATGTACAAAAAATATTAAAATTTCCTAACCCTGGATAAGAGTTTTTAAATTTTTTTTCCATCCATGCAAATCTTCCTGATGTATAAAACGGTTTTATTTAAGAAAAACTTAAAATTTTTAAACAATTTAATTATTATATGTACCACAAAATACCGAATGTGTCAAAAAAAAATATTAAATTTCCGATCACTGGAATCAAAAATTTAATTTTTTTTAAATTATTTGTTACCAATGGAAGTCTTCATGATGTATAAAGCGGTTTTATTTAAGAAAAATTACAAATTTTTTACCTCTTTCGTTACTTTCATGTACTACAAAATATTGCAGTACCGAACCCTGGAATCGAAATTTTGATTTTATTTTAAATTTTTGATACCAATTTTGTTTTGCCGAAATAAAAAGTAATTTTAACCAGGAAAAATGACGTCAGTTGATTTTTGGTTATTTTATTGTATAAAAAAAATTTGAATTTCCTAACCCTGGATGGGAACTTTTAATTTTTAATTTTTTTCATTGATGCAAATCTTCATTACACCAAAAACAGTTTTATTTAAGAAAAACTTAAAATTTTTAAAGATTTTAGTTATTACATGTACCACAAAACACCGAATGTACCAAAAAATTTTAATTTCCCATCCCTGGGAATTTTTTTTTTTTTAAGTTTTAAATGGACAATTGAGGAGTCCCAAAGCATGAAAAAGGTTCAGTTTTCAAATAAACAAAAAAATAATCGGTTGTTGGTCTAAATTTTGCGTCGAGAGTTTATTGTATAAAAAAATTTTAATTTCCTAACCCTGGATGGGAACTTTTAATTTTTAATTTTTTTTCATCGATGCAAATCTTCGTTACACCAAAAACGGTTTTATTTAAGAAAAACTTAAAATTTTTAAACATTTTAGTGATTATATGTACCATAAAACACCGAATGTACAAAAAAAAACATTTTAATTTCCCATCCCTGGAAAATTTTTTTTTTTAAGTTTTAAATGGACAATTGAGGAGTCTCAAAGCATGAAATAGGTTAAATTTTCAAATAAACAAAAAAATAATCGGTTTTTGGTGTAAATTTTGCGTCGAGAAATAGATGTAAGCTTCCCAGCTCTGGAACCGTCCTTCCGATTTTTCTGAATTTCAATATCACTCTAAGTTAGCTCACTTCCAATCGATCAGTCGAAGAATGAAGTCTCTAGCTCTTCTGGGGGCTTGGGAAAACCGATTTCACGTACAGACAGACTTACAGACGGACAGACGGACATCGCTCAATCGTCATCGCTATTCATAAGGATCCGAAATATATATACTTTATGGGGTCGCATATTGATATCGAAGAAATTACACACGGAATGACAAACCTAAATATACCCTTTCACATTTTTGTGAAGGGTATAAAAAGAGTTTGTTCCAAAACAACTCATTAGTTTTTGTTTTATAGCCTAACACATTAGTAACAGTACTTACATATATCCCTGCTAATTATCTATATATATATATATATATATATATATATATATATATTTATATATATATATACATATATATATATATATTTATATATATATATACATATATATATATATATATATATATATATATATGTATATATATATATATATATATATATATATATATTTATATATATATATATATATATATATATATTTATATATATATATATATATATATATATATACATATATGTTTATATATACATATATATATATATATATATATATATATATATATTTATTTATATATATATATATATATATATATATTTATTTATATATATTTATTTATATATATATATATATATATATATATATATATATTTATATATATATATATATATATATATATATATATATATATATACATATATGTTTATATATACATATATATATATATATATATATATATATATATATATATTTATATATAAATTATATATAAATTTGAGGACTATAGATACTGGATTTTAGGTTGTACAGCTAAACATAAGGGGATCAGCATTTCAATTGTAGCGGTGTATAGATCACCTAGTAGTAATATATCTAATTTCT
>OY776281.1:3625678-3628178 GCA_963675445.1 Linnaemya vulpina | reverse complement strand
TTTTAACAAAAGTAGCGATATCTTTTTTTATACCTGGCCAACAAAATTTTGATTTGACTAGGAAAGTTGTTGCACGTACTCCAGGATGAGCTAGGTTGTGTAACGAATGTAAAATTTTCTGCCGCAAATTCTTGGGGACGTAAGGTCGAACATGTGAGGTTGAGGTATCGCACACAATCTGTTCATCACATCCTAAAATATGCATATGTTTTAGTATTAGTGAATTAGTACCTTGATTATTGAGAAGACCTTGTAATTCTTCATCATTTTTCTGTGCTGCCACTAAATCCGAGTAATTTAAGGTTTGCTGGACAGATTGGATTCTTGATAGAGCATCAGCTGTTGCATTGTCTCTACCAGGAATGTGACGTATGTCAGTAGTAAACTGACTTATAAAGTCAAGTTGTCTCAAACGGCGTGGTGATGCTTTTTCCATTTTTTGTTTGAAGGCAAAAATTAACGGACGATGATCCGTAACTATGTAGCATGATCGACCTTCTATGGCATAACGAAAATGGCATACAGCCTGATAGATGGCAGCTAACTCTCTGTCGTAAGTAGAATACTTCTGCTGCGTTGGCGTCAGCTTCTTAGAATAAAATGCCATCGGTTTCATAACATGATCAACTTTTTGGTGGAGGGCCGCACCTACGGCAATGTCGGATGCATCAACATAAACGCATAATTCGGCGCCAGATATGGGATGAGCTAATAAAGTGGCTTCAGACAACTCAGTTTTACATTGTTCAAATGCTGCTTCAGTATTTGATGTCCAAACTAAAGGGGTTGTATCGTTCTTTTTGTTGCCGGTAATCATTTGTTGTAAAACTGCTTGGTAGCGAATGCTTTTTGGCAGGAACTTTCTATAAAAGTTCATCATTCCGATGAATCTCTTTAGCTCTTGCGCATTAACGGGCTTTTTGTATTCTTTGATTACGGCGACTTTCTCCGGTGATGGTCGAATGCCTTCGGGGGTGACAAGGTGTCCAAGGAAAACTAATTCTGATTTGCCAAACTCACATTTGATGAAGTTTATGGCTAAAGAATTTTCACGAAGTCGTTGAAATACTACACGAAGGTCTTGAAGGTGTTGGTCTAAGGTGGCGGAAGCAACAAAAATGTCATCAATATACGGGAATACAAAATCGAGACCTCTGAAAACTTCGTTTATAATTCGTTGAAAAGTCTGCGCAGCGTTTCGTAGGCCGAATGTCATATAATTGAACTCAAATAAGCCGAAGGGGGTACTTATTGCCGTTTTTGGTACGTCGTCAGGGTGTATTGGAATTCGGTGGAATGCTTTCTGTAGGTCTAATTTTGAAAAGTACTTCTTACCTTGTAAATTGATCGTAAAGTCTGTTAAGTATGGTAGAGGATATCGATCCGGTAAAGTTTTGGCATTTAATGCGCGGTAGTCGCCACAGGGTCTCCACGTACCATCACTTTTCTTAACTAGATGCAAGGGGCTGCTCCAATTGCTTTTAGAGGGTTGACAAATTCCAACCTCAGAGAGAAAATCAAATTCCTTCTTGGCTGCAGCCAGCTTCTCCGGTGGCAATCGTCGAGGACGACAAAATGTGGGTTGACCAGTCGTTTCAATTCGGTGAAAAATTGACGATTTAGTTTCCGAACCATAAGGCGCAAGTACCGTGATGTCGTTAAATTCGTGCAAAAGATTTGCGAACGGATTGACTGAGCTGAATGTTTCGATTGCTGCAACCTCTGTTGTCGATGGCAATTTTAGCTGTAAATCGTGTCCGGTGACGTTGTCTATTAGTTTATTGCGCCGTAAATCGATTAACAAGTCCTGATGTTTGATAAAGTCAGACCCAATTATTGGTGTTGTCACATCAGCAACAACAAATGACCAACAAAAATTTCGTTTTAGTCCTAGGTCTAACCTCAATTTTTGTTCACCTATTACTTTGATTGACGAACCATTTGCAGCAAAAAGTGTTATGGATGTAGGTCGAATACCTTGCGCTTTTAAAGAAAGAGGTAATACTGAGACGTCAGTACCACTATCGACTAAAAAATTTGTTTGCGTGTATTTATCTGTTACTTGAAGGCGGAAAATTTGGCACTCAGTGTGAGGATTTCCGCTGGAACCCTCTACCGGCCTAAGGAGTCACTTCGGTGGACGAGTTGCAGCGCATGCTTGTCCCTGCTTATGACGGCATGGGCTGCGACATTTTCGTGCATCACGTCCGTACTTCTTGTGGTACCAACATTCATCAGTATTTGAATTTTGGTTGTTTCTGTCATTTGATGATCGACGGTATTGAGAACGAGAACGAGAGACGGTTGGTCTGCGGGAACGAGAGCGTGGGCGTGTAGTAAATTGTTCAAATTTTCTACTTAACTCTTTTATGGCAGTAAGAAGTTCATTAACTTCATTTGCAGACTCTCTACCAACTTTGCAGATTTGTGACGGTGATACGGCATCCATGATGGAGTCAGCTATTTTGGTGAACTCTGCTGCCGTACCTGTTGATGCTGC
>OY776281.1:3613178-3615678 GCA_963675445.1 Linnaemya vulpina | reverse complement strand
AAACTACAAATTTGTAACCATTTTGGTAACTTTCATGTTATACAAAATATTGCAAATATCCAACCCTGGAATCGAAATTTAGATTTTTTGAAATACTTGATATTAATTTAGTTTTTTCCTGAAAATAAAAATAGTTTTAATTAGTAAAAAAAAACTGCGTTAGTTGTTTTATATATGTATATAAAAATTTCAATTTCCCACCCCTGGAAGCGAAACATTTTTTTTTATCAATGCAACTCTTCCTGATGTATAAAACGGTTTTAATTAAGAAAAACTTGAAATTTTTAAACATTTTAGTTCTTATATGTACCACAAAATTCCGAATGTGCAAAAAAAATTTAAGCTTCCTGATGTATAAAACGGTTTTATTAAAAAAAAACTTGAAATTTTTAAACATTTTAGTTATTATATGTACCACAAAATACCGAACGTGCCAAAAAAAAAAAAAAAAATTAATTTCCCATCCCTGGAAATTTTTTTTTTTTTTAAGTTTTAAATAGACAATTGAGGAGTCCCAAACTAAAAATAAAAACAAATTTTTGTACGCTGACTTTAAATAAAGTATGGTGTGTACCTCGTTTACATTCAAATCTTATATCAATAAAAAAAGTCGTTAAGGCTGGCCATATTGTTCAATTCGACAAGAATAAGGCTGTAATGAAAAGTAGCCAAAACGAAAAGATATTGACAGCTGAGCTTGTAAATGATATTTTTATTGCAAATCTGAAAAAATAGAAACTTGTGCAATTATTATTGCAGCTATAGATGAAAATTTGGTTCGAAAATGGCATCAAAGATTTGGTCATCTAAGCATAAACGATTTAAGTAAATTAACGACCAAGAACATGATAAAAGATTTAGATGTTAAATTGCCTAAAACTATTGAATGTTTTACTTGTGCAGTGAACAAAATCTCTGCAACTTCTTATAAAAATTAAGCAAATGTGCAAACAAAAAATATTTTGGAATTGGTGCATACTGATTTATGCGGACCAATTGGTGTGAAATCTGTTGGTGGATCATCGTATTTTATTACATTTATTGGTGATTGATTATTCACGTTTCATTTCAACATATTTTTTGAAAAATAAAAGTGATGCTTTTGATAATTTTGCTGGGCTCGCAGTAGAAGCAGACAGGCCGCCAAATAAAAACCGTTCGCAGTGATAATTGTAAAGAATTTATTAATTCTAAATTTAAACAATATTTCGCTGAAAAAGGTATTGTTCACCAGACAACAGTTAGCTACTCACCTCAACAAAATGGTGTTTCGGAAAGGGCGAATAGAACCCTTGTCGAAATGGCAAGGTGTTTACTCGAATCGTCAGCATTACCACAAAGTTTATGGGGTGAGGCCATAAATACAGCTACGTACTTGAGAAATCGAGCCCCAATAATGTTACTCCTTATGAGAGATGGTGTGGTAAACAACCGTCTGTATCACATTTAAAAACGCTTGGTTGTGATGCCGTAGTTTTGAAAAAAGGTCCGAAGCCTAAACCTAAAGGTACAAAAATTAAATTTGTTGGCTACCAGCCTTATACAAAAGGAAATCTATCCAAATTCAAGGCAAATTGTAATCGCTCGTGATGTTATATTTTTCGAACAATCTTTTGAAAAATTAAATTATGATAATGATGTTAATAATGTTAATGATACGTTTTATGCTCGATTTTCCAAAGTTGATGATGATGCAGTGGGTAGAGAAGGTGGAGAAGAAACATGCAGTGATGGTGATGAAAATGAAAAGCAAGGAGAAGAGATGAGTGATGAACCTGAAACTGAAAGAGAAGATACACCTGTTGGTGATAAAAAAAGCGAAAACGTGGAAGACCTAAGTTCATAAGATATGGTGGAAAAGGCAGACCAAGAATAATCTACTGCAGTGAAGATGGACTCGAAATGATAAATTCAATTATTGAAAGTCCAAATACTGAGGCATTGAAATCAGAAAATTCTGTGAAGTGCACAGAGGCAATGCAAAATGAATATAATTCATTAATGAAAAATAAAACATGGCAGTCGGTAGAGAAACCCAGTGGCAAGAACAAAATTGGTTGCTAGGCTGGTGGCACAAGGTTGTTCACAGAAATACAACGTGGATTACCAAGAAACATTTGCACCTGTTGTGCGGCACTTAACAATAAGATTATTGCTGGCCTTATCAGCTAAACACAAACTATTGATATTGTGGCAGCTTATTTAATGGGAATTCAAAAGACGATGTTTACATGGTACAACCTAAGATGTTTGAAGACGAAAATTATCCCAATAAGGTCTGCAAATTAAAAAAGGTGTTGTATGGTTTAAAGCAAGCCGGACGGGAATGGAACAAAAAGGTGAACGATATTTTGTTACAAATGGGGTTTATGAGGTGCAAGTCTGACACTTGTGTCTATATGAAACAAAATGGTCATGAAGTCAGTGTTATTGCCATCTATGTAGATGACATGTTGTTGGAGTGTTCGAGCGACCTGGAGATGAATAATATTGTTTCCGC
>OY776281.1:3598178-3608178 GCA_963675445.1 Linnaemya vulpina | reverse complement strand
TATATATATATATACATATATACATA
This sequence comes from Linnaemya vulpina, assembly GCA_963675445.1. Lineage (NCBI taxonomy): Eukaryota > Metazoa > Arthropoda > Insecta > Diptera > Tachinidae > Linnaemya > Linnaemya vulpina. The sequence goes on along the minus strand of OY776281.1, from coordinate 3,608,152 downwards.
TATATAATATATATAATTTTATCAAACACAAAAAAAATTTAACTGACGACCACCGGGAGTGCGGTAGGCTACTTGGTGTATATATCCTTGTCAAGTCTCTGAAATACCAGAACGACGTGATAATTTTCGCTGCCGAGCGTTTGTGCATGTTCCTCCTTGTGAAGTATTTGGGCAAAATTAGTTGCTGTCTCTATTAATGGTGGATGATTATGTAGCCATATTAGTTAAGGTCTCTTTTGGGAATTCACATGGTGAAATGGTCGGTATTCTAAGTCTCATTTAAATTTATACTAAAAATTAATATAAAACTTAAATGAAATACAGATGAATTGAGCTTGAAATATATTTCGTCATATCATACAACATAATGCTATAATTTTGATAAATAATAATATAAATACAATATAATAAAATAGTAAGCGATATAAAGCGAATAATCATAACAAATTTGTTTAAATGGAACCGTTTTTCGATTTTAAATCGAAAGCAATTGCTAGGCTGACGTTCTGCCAGATATTATACACTGACGTTTGTTATAATATATCACACTACTTGGTTAAATGTAACAGTTCTTGTTTATGAAAATTTTATATTAATTTGGTTTACTTAATAAAAGATCTTTCCAAATATTGGTCATAGTGTCAAAATTAAAGGGCAAAAAATTAATTTTGAAAGCCATAAAGCACTAAAAAATTTGAATTACACAGTTGACAGCACTGCTTTGAGCTGTAAATAAATCATTCTTGCCAATAAGAAGAAAAGGAACAACTACAAGAAAGGTTAAAAACCGCAAAGCGATTTCTATTTTATAGCGAAATTATCGTGTGGGGTAAAAAATTTTATTTGTTTGGATTTTTATTTTATTTTATCAAATTGAAGTATGATTATGTTCGTAAGACATGAATAAATAATCCAAGGCTTAACATCAATTAATTTTTAAACCCACAATGCGGCATACAACACCGCTATTTTCGAAATCCGCTACATTTTCTCATTAGTACGCACGTTAGCGCTGATTAGGTGGCCTAGTTAAATACCTATCGGATATAAGAAACATTAACAATGTAACAACATCTCTTCTTACATATTTGAATTTTTTTATAATCAGTTGTTGTTTATAAGAAACTTATTTCTTATAAACATATACATGGGAATGCAATGAAGAATTCATATATAATATTGTTCTAAAAAATTGCTTTAATTATATGATTTTTTTTGTATAAATAATCATATTAGATGTTTTGGATAATTTAAAATTTTAATAAATTCAAAGTTGACGTCAAAATAAAAAAATTTATGGTATTTCCACAAAGTTGCTCATATTAGTTTTTTTCTTATATAAGATTTTCTTTTATAAAACTTTTTTTCTATGGCAAGTACCTAAAAAGGCACAAAGTCTTTGGTTTACTTCCTTATAAGTGGTTTTTCCTTATTTCTTATTTTTTCGTATTTAATGAGGCAATTGTATACGGAAACGGGTTCAATACTTATCCCATTCAGAAAGCCCGTAATCAAATTGCCTTGGCGATAGACATTCCCCTTTATTCCATAACTATTTGTCAATTCCAGTTCACTACAATATGAAATATATGACACTTATCTACTAATTATATCTTTTACATTTAGTCGGATCTCAGAGTGATATGTCGATGTTTTTGTCTTGAGGAGGCCAATGTTTTCAAATAACAGTCATTGCCTTCAAATATACGGCAGCAGTGTAAAGTTCGGGTTAGTTCGGAAATTCATCTCTGCCTTACATCTGATGTGTTTCACATTTTGAAAATCATCCCTGACAACACTGCATATGTGCTAGATTACGAAATACAATACTGAAGTATGTGGTGGGCAAAACAACAAAAACCTAATCATAAAAATAGCTATACTTAATTTTTCAAACTAGAATCTAATGTCCGAACTTAATTATAAGAGTTCGTTTCGACAATGATGTAGAGCTTCTTATGGGTCGAAATGAGTATATGCAAATAATCCTCCGGATAAGATGTTTTGTTTCAGTTGAGCAAAGGAAACACACATAATCATCAGATGTGACTCATAAATGTATTTCTAAATAGGGTTGCCTTTTTCAAAAAAAAAAAGATAAAATAAATTCAAGTCTGTTCCTTTTGTATGACTAAAAACATTAGGTAATAGTAACAACCATTGAGTATACATATATCTAGTAGGGATACAAATACTGTTATTACAAATAACATCTATAGTGTTAGTCACTAACGGGAATTTAAAATTGAGTTAACTTTAACAATGGAGTTGTCAGATTAAAAAAAACCGTATTTATTGACCTTTTAAAGTGTGGAAAGAAAAAAAATTATATTTTCAAAACGCTCCGCCCGCTCGGCATTAGTCGCATGTTCGTCTACACGTACATACAATTATCCGAAGCGACCGGAGATTTAAAAGAACAGCCCCTGTCGGGCCGCCCAAGTACCGTTTGGCCCCAGAAAGTAATCAAAGCCGCCAAAGCAAGCATTTAATAGAATCCTCTTCGGGAACAGATAATCATTGCCTGTGAGATAACAATCACACACAAGTACATGAATCGTATTAATAACAAGTAAAAGTGCTATATTCGGCTGTGCCGAATCTTATATACCCTTCACTAACGTACGTCTGCTTTCTAACTTATAAAATAGTTTCAGTTAGCAAAAAATAAAGACAACTTCAGTTGTGTTTTTTGGTTACTTAAAAAAAATATTCTAAATTTCCCACCCTTGGAAAAGAAATTTTAATTTTTAAAAATGTTTATAGCATAATGTGTAAAGCGGTTTTATTTAAGCAAAAGTACAAATTTTTAACCATTTTGGTAACGTTCATGTTATACAAAATATTGCAGTATCCAACCCTGGAATCAACATTTTTATTTTTCTTAAATTTTTAATACCAATTTTGTTTTGCCGAAATAAAAAACAATTTTAACTTGGAAAAAAACTACTTTAATTGATTTTTGGTTATGTATTGTATAAAAAAATTTTAAATTTCGGAACCCTGGATGGGAACTTTAAATTTTTAAATTTATTTTTAATCAATGCAAATCTTAATGATACCAAAAATGGTTTTACTTAAGAAAAACTTAAAATGGTTAAACATATTAGTTACCATATGTACCACAAAATACCGAATGTACCAACAAAAAAAAATAATAATAATAAAATTCCCCACCCCTGGAGACGAAAACTAAATTTTTTTAAATAATGTTTTACCAATGCAAGTCTTTATGATGTATAAAGCGGTTTTATATAAGAAGAACTAAAATTTGTAACAATTTTTGTCACTTTCATGTACTGCAAAACATTGCAGTATCCAACACTGGAAATGAAATTTTGATTTTTTTTTAAATTTTTGATACCAAATTTGTTTTGCCAGAATAAAAAATTATTTTAACCAAGAAGAAACGACGTTAATTGATTATTGGTTATGTTATTGTATTAAAAAATTCAAATTTCCTAACCCTGGATGGGAACTTTAAATTTAAAAATATATTTTCATCCATACAAATCTTCATGTTACCAAAAACGGTTTTATTTAAGAATAACTTAACATATTTATATATTTTAGTCATTATATGTACCACAAAATACCGAATGTGCCCAAAAAATATTTCAATTTCCGATCCTTGGAGGCGAAAATTAAAACTTTTTAAAATAATTTTTATCCATACAAGTCTTCATGATGTATAAAGTGGTTTTATTTAAGAAAAACTACAAATTTGTAACCATTTCTGTCACTTTCTTTAGTACAATATATATCAGTTTTCGAGCCCTGGAATCGAAATTTGTTTTTTATTTTTAATTTTGATACCAATTCTGTTTTACCAGGACAAAAAATAATTTTAATTAGGATAAAACGACGTTAGTTGATTTTTAGTTATATTAATGTACAAAAAATATTAAAATTTCCTAACCCTGGATAAGAATTTTGAAATTTTTTTTCCATCTATGCAAATCTTCCTGATGTATAAAACGGTTTTATTTAAGAAAAACTTTAAATTTTTAAACATTTTAATTATTATATGTACCACACAATACCGAATGTGTAAAAAAAATATTCAATTTCCGATCCCTGGAATCGAAAATTTAATTTTTTTTAATTATTTGCTACCAATGGAAGTCTTAATGATGTATAAAGCGGTTTTATTTAAGAAAAATTACAAATTTGTTACTACTTTCGTTACCTTCATGTACTACAAAATATTGCAGTACCGAACCCTGGAATCGAAATTTTAATTTTTTTTTATTTTTAATTTTTAATACCAATCTCGTTTTGCCGAAATAAAAAGTAATCTTAACCAGGAAAAATAACGTCAGTTGATTTTTGGTTAGCTTATTGTATAAAAAAAAATTGAATTTCCTAACCCTGGATGGGAACTTTAAATTTTTAAATTTTTTTTCATCGATGCAAATCTTCATTACACCAAAAACGGTTTTATTTAAGAAAAACTTTAAATTTTTAAACATTTTAGTTATTATATGTACCACAAAACACTGAATGTACAAAAAAAAAAAATTTTATTTCCCATCCCTGGAAACAAATTTTTTTTTTTTTAGTTTTAAATGGACAATTGAGGAGTCCCAAGGCATGAAATAGGTTCAATTTTCAAATAAGCAAGAAAATAATCGGTTTTTGGTGTTAATTTTGCGTCGAGAAATAGGTGTAAGCTTCCCAGCTCTGGAACCGTCCTTCCGATTTTTCTGAATTCCAATACCACTCTAAGTTAGTTCACTTCCAATCGATCAGTCCAAGAATGAAGTCTCTAGCTCTTCTGGGGGCTTGGGAAAACCGATTTCACGTACAGACAGATGGACAGACGGACAGACGGACATCGCTCAATCGTCATCGCTATTCATAAGGATCCAGAATATATATACTTTATGGGGTCGCATATTGATATCGAAGAAATTACACACGGAATGACAAACCTAAATATACCCTTTCACATTTTTGTGAAGGGTATAAAAAGGCTTGGGTTTTGGAGCTTTCAAACGGCATACAGGACATTTGTCGACTGCAGCTTTAAAAACAAATAGGATAGACAAATCCAAACGTTTTTTGGTGAGGTACGCCGATAGCTTGCATAGAAAAATTTTGATTATGGCTGGTCTAAAGAAGCATCAGAACTTATTCCACTGGTCGAAAAGGGTCATGTCATCCAGCTGTAGTCATGGTTTGGTGGGGTGTCGCTTACGATTGTGTGACTGACTTGCATTTCAGTGAACAATGGGTCAAAACGTCGGCTAACGTTTATCACCAAACCGTTTTGAAAACAGTTATGAAGCCACTTAGCAATTTCCTGTTCCAAAACCAGCTTTGGACTTCTAAACAAGATTCTGCACTGGCGCATAAGGCTAAAACGACATAGACATGGCTTCGAAACAATTCACCAGGTTATATATGCTTTGAAGATCTGGCAGCCCTAATCTGAACCCTTTGGATTACAAATTGTGGACAGTTTTAGAGGATATGGTCTCCCACAGAAGATATCATAGCATAATATTTTTCTCTTAAGACAGCTCTGGTTTGTGTTGTAGCCAATTTTCCAGTGAATAATGTGCGTGCAGGCCAATGGGCCTTAAGACGTGTGTGAAGGCCAATGGGCCTTAAGACGTGTGAAGGCCAAGGGAAGACATTTGGAATAACATTAAGATTTTTGTATACAACACATATCAATAGAAATATAAAAAGAGTTTGTTCCAAAACAAGTAATTAGTTTTTGTTTTATAGCCTAACATATTAGTAACAGTACGTACTATATATATATGCAGTATATATATATGCATATATATATATATATATATATATATATATATATATATATGTATATATATATATATATATATATATATATATATATCTATATTGATATATATAAATATATATATATATATATATATACATATATTTTTATATATACATATATATATATATATATATATATATATATATATATAGTACATATAGATAATTAGCAGGGATATATGTAAGTACTGTTACTAATGTGTTAAGCTATAAAACAAAAACTAATGAGTTGTTTTGGAACAAACACTTTTTATACCCTTCACAAAAATGTGAAAGGGTATATTTAGGTTTGTCATTCCGTGTGTAATTTCTTCGATATCAATATGCGACCCCATAAAGTATATATATATTCGGATCCTTATGAATAGCGATGACGATTGAGCGATGTCCGTCTGTAAGTCTGTCTGTTCGTGAAATCGGTTTTCCCAAGCCCCCAGAAGAGCTAGAGACTTCATTCTTAGACTGATCGATTTAAAGTGAGCTAACTTAGAGTGATATTGAAATTCAGAAAAATCGGAAGGACGGTTCCAGAGCTGGGAAGCTTACACCTATTTCTCGACGCAAAATTTACACCAAAAACCGATTATTTTTTTGTTTATTTGAAAATTTAACCTATTTCATGCTTTGAGACTCCTCAATTGTCCATTTAAAACTTAAAAAAAAAAAATTTCCAGGGATGGGAAATTAAACATTTTTTTTTGTACATTCGGTGTTTTATGGTACATATAATCACTAAAATGTTTAAAAATTTTAAGTTTTTCTTAAATAAAACCGTTTTTAGTGTAATGAAGATTTGCATCGATGAAAAAAAATAAAAAATTAAAAGTTCCCATCCAGGGTTAGGAAATTAAAATTTTTTTTATACAATAAACTCTCGACGCAAAATTTACACCAAAAAGCGATTATTTTTTTGTTTATTTGAAAACTGAACCTTTTTCAGGCTTTGGGACTCCTCAATTGTCCATTTAAAACTAAAAAAAAAAAAATCCCAGGAATGTGAAATTAAAATTTTTTTTTTTGGTACATTCGGTGTTTTGTGGTACATATAATAACTAAAATCTTTAAAAATTTTAAGTTTTTCTTAAATAAAACTGTTTTTGGTGTAATGAAGACTTGCATCAATGAAAAAAATTAAAAATTAAAAGTTCCCATCCAGGGTTAGGAAATTCAAATTTTTTTTCAATAAACTAACTAAAAATCAACTGACGTCATTTTTCCTGGTTAAAATTACTTTTTATTTCGGCAAAACAAAATTATTATCAAAAATTTAAAATAAAATCAAAATTTCGATTCCAGGGTTCGGTACTGCAATATTTTGTAGTACATGAAAGTAACGAAAGAGGTAAAAATTTGTAATTTTTCTTAAATAAAACCGCTTTATACATCATGAAGACTTCCATTGGTAACAAATAATTAAAAAAAATTAAATTTTTGATTCCAGGGATCGGAAATTTAATATTTTTTTGACACATTGTGGTACATATAATAATTAAATTGTTTAAAAATTTTAAGTTTTTCTTAAATAAAACCGTTTTATACATCAGGAAGATTTGCATAGATGGAAAAAAATTTAAAAATTTAAAAATTCTTATCCAGGGTTAGGAAATTTTAATATTTTTTGTACATTAAAATAACTAAAAATCAACTAACGTCGTTTTATCCTGGTTAAAATTATTTTTTGTCCTGGTAAAACAGAATTGGTATCAAAAATTAAAAAAAAAAAATTTTGATTCCAGGGCTCGAAAACTAATATATATTGTAGTACATGAAAGTGACAGAAATGGTTACAAATGTAGTTTTCCTTAAATAAAGCCACTTTATACATCATGAAGACTTGTATGGGTAAAAAATAATTTTAAAAAGTTTTAATTTTCCCCTCCAGGGATCGGAAATTGAAATATTTTTTGGGCACATTCGGTATTTTGTGGTACATATAATGACTAAAATATATAAATATGTTAAGTTTTTCTTAAATAAACCCCTTTTTGGTAACATGAAGTTTTGTATGGATGAAAAAATATTTTTAAATTTAAAGTTCCCATCCAGGGTTAGGAAATTTGAATTTTTTAATACAATAAAATAATCAAAAATCAATTAACGTCGTTTCTTCTTGGCTAAAACTATTTTTTATTCTGGCAAAACAAATTTGGTATCAAAAATTAAAAAAAAAATCAAAATTTCGTTTCCAGTGTTGGATACTGCATGTTTTGTAGTGCATGAAAGTGACAAAAATTGTTAAAAATTTTAGTTTTTCTTATATAAAACCGCTTTATACATCATAAAGACTTGCATTGGTAAAACATTATTTTAAAAAATTTAGTTTTCGTCTCCAGGGGTGGGAATTTTTTGTTTGTTTTTGGCACATTCGGTATTTTGTGGTACATATAGTAACTAAAATGTTTAAAAATTTTAAGTTTTTCTTAAATAAAACCAATTTTGGTATCATTAAGATTTGCATCGATTAAAAATAAATTTAAAAATTTAAAGTTCCCATCAAGGGTTCCGAAATTTAAAATTTTTTTATACAATACATAACCAAAAATCAATTAATGTCGTTTTTTTCAAAGTTAAAGTTATTTTTTATTTCGGCAAAACAAAATTGGTATTATTTTTTTTAAGTAACCAAAAAACGCAACTGAAGTTGTTTTTATTTTTTGCTAACTGAAACTATTTTATAAGTTAGAAAGCAGACGTACGTTAGTGAAGGGTATATAAGATTCGGCACAGCCGAATATAGCACTTTTACTTGTTTATATTTCTATTGATGTGTGTTGTATACAAAAATCTTAGTGTTATTCCAAATGTCTTCCCTTGGCCTTCACACACGTCTTAAGGCCCATTGGCCTTCACACACGTCTTAAGGCCCATTGGCCTGCACGCACATTATTCACTGGAAAATTGGCTACAACACAAACCAGAGCGGTCTTAAGAGAAAAATATTATGCTATGATATCTTCTGTGGGAGACCATATCCTCTAAAACTGTCCACAATTTGTAATCCAAAGGGTTCAGATTAGGGCTGCCAGACGGCCAATCTTCAAAGCATATATAAGCTGGTGAATTGTTTCGAAGCCATGTCTATGTCGTTTTAGCCTTATGCGCCAGTGCAGAATCTTGTTTAGAAGTCCAAAACTGGTTTTGGAACAGGAAATTGCTAAGTGGCTTCATAACTGTTTTCAAAACGGTTTTGTGATAAACGTTAGCCGACGTTTTGACCCCTTGTTCACTGAAATGCAAGTCAGTCACACAATCGTAAGCGACACCCCACCAAACCATGACTACAGCTGGATGACATGACCCTTTTCGACCAGTGGAATGAGTTCTGATGCTTCTTTAGACCAGCCATAATCAAAATTTTTCTATGCAAGCTATCGGCGTACGTCACAAAAAAACGTTTGGATTTGTCTATCCTATTTGTTTTTAAAGCTGCAGTCGACAAATGTCCTGTATGCCGTTTGAAAGCTCCAAAACCCAAGCCTTTTTATTAATACGATTCATGGACTTGTGTGTGATTGTCATCTCACAGGCCATGATTATCTATTCCCGAAGAGGATTCTATTAAATGCTTGCTTTGGGCGGCTTTGATTATTTGCTGGGGCCAATCGGTACTTAGGCGGCCCGACAAGGGCTGTTTTTTTTATATCTCCGGTCTCCTCGGATAATTGTATGTACCTGTAGACGAACATGCGACTAATGCCGAGCGGGCGGAGTGTTTTGAAATTATCATTTTTTTCTTTCCACACTTTAACATCTATAGTTAGTGACTAACACTATAGATGTTACTTTTCAAAAACGTAATAATAAAACAGCATGCTCAATATATTTGTAATAACAGTATTTGTATCCCTACTAGATATATGTAGACCCAATGGTTGTTACTATTACATAATGTTTCTAGTCATACAAACGGAAAAGACTTGAATTTATTTTATCTTTTTTTTTGGAAAAAGGCAACCCTATTTGAAAATACATTTATGAGTCACATCTGATGATTATGTGTGTTTCCTTTGCTCAACTGAAACAAAACATCTTATCCGGAGGATTATTTGCATATACTCATTTCGACCCGTAAGAAGCTCTACATCATTTTCGAAACGAACTCTTATAATTTAGTTCGGACATTAGATTCTAGTTTGAAAAATTAAGTATAGCTATTTTTATGA
>OY776281.1:3548178-3588178 GCA_963675445.1 Linnaemya vulpina | reverse complement strand
TTGAATACTTATACACTCGTACAAATAATGTGGAAAATTGTTGTGGACTCATTCTTGCTCTGCGAAAAACTGACTTCACTCCAGGGCAATACAGGAACACGTAGGCGGTCGTTTTTACATATGTACATATATAAAACTTAGAAAAATTTATTGCGAATTTATATATGGGGATGTTGGAGCTCATAGGATACCGTTTTTGAATAAGGAAAATAATTGTAGACATGTAGCAAAATTTCTCAACATAGAATTAATTATTTCGGTAATGTGAGACCATTTTGAGATGATTAATATATGTAAAGAAAATAAAGTAATATCATTAGTATTTATAATGGTTTATTTTAATAAGTAAATATGCTTTAAGCTTTTGTTTGACTGTCCCGATAGCTTAATTTGCATTGATGTTACTCGCTACTACTCCCCAAATATACTCGATGAAGAAGAAACAATATTTGATATTTATTTTACTTAAATACACAATTTTAGACATTAGCAGTTTAAAATCATAAAATATTTTTATTAAGTTAGGCCTTAATACTATTGAAAACAGTTTTATATAGAACTTTCCTCCATATTCATAACATTTAAAATGGGTTTGAAAAGTATTTCAAACAATAAATAGATATTAAATATATTTTACTTTTTATGAATATAGGGGTTTATGTTAAAAAATGCAGCATTTTAAGAGTAAAAGTTCTTGTTTTAAGAACTCTTTTCTGGTTCGGTGTACCATCTATGGAAGTTACAGCGGAAAATCACTATTAATAGTACTCTAATATTACTTGCAGGATACTGAAGTTTTGAATTTAGAGTAAAACCTGTATGCATACTTACATTTACAGAAGTTTTTATATACATAATTTTGTTTATTTCTAAATTATACTCTACATTAGAACTATACATAAATGATATACTATACATAATGATATATATATATATATATATATATATAAATGTATATATATATATATATATATATATATAAATATATATATATATATATATATATATATATATATATACTTAATTTCTAAAACATCACTTAATCCCAAGTAAAATTCCGTCGTGATAGCTGTGTATTGTTGGATAAATTTTTGCTATACTATTACTTGGATTACAGTTTGAAAATATCCGGTCAATATGTGTGCCATGTTTGGTAGTAGCTACTTGACTACTTAGTAAAGATACATATCCTTTAGTATTTAAAAATTGTTCTGCTCCATTTTCCTCTGTTTTCCGACATCTATTAAAATCTCCGATTATGTACACTTTTTCAATGTCATTTCCAAGTCGGTTGCTCAACTTATCAATTACTGCTCCAAAAAACCAAGTAAATTGTGTTTGCGGAAAATTTGGGCTTTTATATAGCACAATAAAATTCATTTCTTTGAAACGAAAAGCTATAAATTGTAGAGTATTGCCATTGATAACATGTTCTTCTTTAAATAAATATTCTGCGTCTTCCATACTATTACTCTGCACTTATACCATTATTCCTTTTCTGTGACGATGTCTTATTTCTCCTTTATCACTGTTATAGCAATTGAGTCTGCTTAGAATAGAATAATTTAACAGAATATTGAATTCCTCGGGAAAACTCCAGGTTTCAACCAAACAAATAACATCAACTAGCATTATTGTAGGATCTGTTAAAATGTCTTGGTGATGTGCATTAAGACTTTGTATATTTTGATAGTACAATCTTGCATTTAATTCATTATTAGTCATAAAATCATAATGTTTGCACAACATTTTTTCCGATCTTAGACGTTCAAGTTCTATTTTGACGGGATCAGAACAGCTGAATGGACTGGGAGGATTAAAGTTTCCACAAATATAAAGCCCGGATGCACTTGTGGCTCTGCTACAGGCTACGTACAGTTCAGATCTACTCATTTTGTTACGTATATGAATAACTACTTTAGAATAAGTAGCGCCTTTGCTTTTATGAATTGTTATTCCTTCTGCTAACGGGAACTGAGTTCTTTCAATTTTGACGCTATTATTGGCCTTAAATTGAAAAGTTCTTACACATTTTTTAATTGGCGTCCAGGATGGCTCATTTCTATGAGGATTTTTACGACGGGCCTCAACACCCACAGTTTCGTCTGAAAATAACATCCACAATGTTGTTACATTTTCTTCCTGTCCATTTGTTTCTATATCCATAAGAGTTCCTGCTGCTCCATTTACAAGACCATCATTCGTATTTATGTTCACTGTCATCATATATTTAACACTTATCTTTAGTTTCAATTCCCTACAAAGTCCTTGTGTTTCAGATGTTTTCATTTTTGACACCATATTTAAAACTCTGTTACTTTGTTCAGTTGGTAACGTGTCAGATCTTATAAGGTCAAACGATTTTGACGAGTGCTCTGGTGTCAAAATTTGTCTTAATCTTAATATATTATATTGCTCTGCTTCTGCATTAGACCAAAAGAGATGAATAGCGTCTGGTGGTAAGATTATATTATTATCAACCACTCTCAGTCTGATCAGCTCTATTTGTGACTCATCCATTTCCCCAATAGCCATCGCATTTAATGCCTCAGCAAATAATCGGTCATTACGTTGTCTCATGACTTCTGTCAATTCGAAAAATTTAAAATTACTCCAAAGCGCTTCTCCAGCAATAACACCATATGGATTTGATGTATTGATGCTAAAAATCCATTTGTCTCCAACAGGGGGTAGTTGCTTAAGGTCTCCAAGTGCTAAAATTGATATTCCACCAAACATATCTGTAGTTTTGAAAATTTGTTTCAATCTAGCATCTAAATAGCCCAACATTCTAGCACCAACCATTGAAATTTCATCAATAATAATAAGTTTTAGGTTTATAAATTTTGTAAATAGTGTATTTACAGTGTCATTACTAAGAGGGCGAATTTCTCCAGAATATTGATTAACTGGCAAAGAACATAATGCATGAAGAGTCGCTCCACCTATACCGAAGGCAGCTTTTCCAGTTGGCGCGCTTAATAAAACCTTTATTAAATCTGGGTTAGATCCAGGAACTGAATTAAATCGTTCGGTCACTGATTGGTATATAGATTTTATCAGTCGGCTTTTGCCTACACCTGCACCACCACTTATAAATTCGGTGAATTGAATATTGTCCAAAACATTTCTCAATAAATGATGCAAATATTGTCTTTGCTTAACATTTAATGCTCTTACGGACTCCATTATACTATTTTTGCTCAGTAAAGGCGGTAGTCTGATTGTTCGATTGTCGTCAGAATTTCCATCATCATTATTTACTGCATTACCATCAGTAAGGTTTAATATATTAACGTTGTCATCTATTATTGGAACCGCTAATGCTCTAAATTCATCGTCTAGAAATTGATTTATGCTCCTGTTGTCTTCTTGTTGTTGGATGCCCTCTTCTTCCGCTTGAATCTGCCTAGTAATATCATCTACTTCTCCTTCCTTTAATTTTTCGAACAATATCCTGTTATTTTCTATGATATTTTTGTGCAGAATGCATGTGTGCTCATTATCGTTTTGTAATATTTCTTCATACTCATTCCGCCACGGTAAATACAGCATAACTTGAGATCGAAAATACTCTTCCCTTGTTGTATCAATATAAAATTTAGGAAATCTTACAATCGCTGGATTTCTACGTTTATAAATATATCCGGAGTTGTTTATTAATTGCAGAGGTCTTCCCACTTCATCTAAATCAAGTACTTCTTCTTCTTGATAATCATTTTGTTCCTCTTGAAAATTCACATTTCTACGTAAGTTTTTGGAATACGTGTAGTAAGCTGCGAAGTATTCTAAGCAAACATCATTAATTACATCCGGTCGTTGAATGTAATGATCTAAGATGTTGCTTTGAAAGACACTAGTTAAGTCTTCAGGCAAATTTTGTAGTTCGGATCTAGACTTCAGAATCCTAACACGTTTTTCTGGCCGCAAAATATTTATGTATATTTCTGCGTGGCTGCATTGTGAGAGATTCATTCCAAGGATGTTGTATGCAGCTTCTTGTCCCGAAACTTCAGAAGCGGAAATAAATCTATTTCCGATGTGCTGAAGTCTTTGTTTAACACTAAAATTTCCTGTCCGTATTTCCATAATTGCTTCCTGTAATAATCTTGATACACCTCTGTTTGATTTATTTATATAATTTACAATATATGATACACATGTGTATGCGTCTATTACAAATTGTATGTCCATATTCGCTCTTTGCATTTTTAGTATTCTGGGATTAAAGGCGTTAATATTTCTATCTCTAAATGATCTCTTTAGAAAGACAGAAGGCTTTTTTAAAGAAGATCTTATAGCATATATATAGTCCTCTTGGGTCAGATTAATCTTTTCATCTGCTAAAAAAATTTTTAAAGGAAGATAACATGTCTATATCTTCATTGGAGTGATTGCCATTTAAAACATTATGAATTTTCTCCCAGTTCAGCTTATGTCTTTGTAAAAAACCATTGTCGCCCTCATCCGATAATGGTAAAAGGATCTCCGTATTTGCCATAGGAGGATAAGGGATGTGAAATCTGCAAATTTTCTGCCCGTGAATTTCCCTTTGGCATGTCCTACTATGATTATGTCTTTGATATGAATCATAATCCGCTACATCCAATATTGATGCGTCTGTCTTTATAAATTCGTCAATAAAATTTATTACGTCTGGAAAAGTATTTTGATCTCTTATATTTAATATTGGTGCATTATCCAACCAGTATATACCATGAACGTGGGGCGATCCTCTTTGTTGAAACTCAATTCTCCAATAAAATCTTATAGCTTTATGATCATTAAAAATTCCTCCAGAAGCCTTGAAATGTCGGAAAAGATGTCTGATTCGCTGGTCGAAATAACGTGAGCAGGTTATCGGATCCATTCTTATTAACTCATACTTCTCTTGTGTTGTAAAGCTCATTGCTTCTTCTTCCGTAAGAGTCCGGTTTTGCACAACTTTTGCCAAAATTACTAATAGCTCAGGCCATTGAGACTCTGCTGCTGACAGAGTAATGAAAAACGTTGGCAGTCCAAATTGACGTATCATAGCCAAAACTTTTTTTTCTCTCCTTCCCAATGAGCTGGAGAAGATCGTATTCCTTTTAAGATGTGATATCCTTCATCATGTTGTACTAGACTTTGAACATAATTATCATTTAGTACGTTACCCACGGTATGTTGATTAGATCCCATTTTTTTCCGTAGACATGTAGATATACCATTTTTCACTCGTGTTAACTCCATCTTTTTATATGAATATAAAACCTTATCTACACGAGCACATCTTCTATCGAATCTTCTTGCTTCAGACTTTATAATTTTTCCTACTGTTGCTGTGCATGTTCTCTTAATACCGCAGTATATTGAAGGATATGATAACTCTTCGGAATCTTCGTCGAATATCATATCTAAAGGGCGCTGTCCTTCACCTGGTGCAATGAAAATTCGTTCCAAATTAACATTTTCTGGCGGAATGTTTTCCAAAAGTGTTTCCTGTGGATTGAGTTCTTCAATATCTATTGGTTCTGATCTATCATTGCATAATCCTTCAATGACACTTTCATCCTCCATGTTAGATATAAAAGGAACTTCCTCGTGTTGACTTACACTATCCAACCAATCATTTGAAATACAAATATTGTGCTTTTTATATAGATCTGTGTTTACCAAGTATCGTACTGCTTCCATAACTTTTCTGGGTCTAATAGTTTCGGTCATAAAACTATAATTATATTCCAGTCTTCTTTTTAAATGAACTTGTATAACTTCTGTTTGATCAAATCTTCTTGGCAAAACATTTACAGTTTTGTCAAGAGTAATAGGTATATTCACAACTGCTCCTCTAACAGCGCACTGACGATTGTATCCTAATGATACTATCCGCATAAAAGGAATTCTTGGAGCAACAAATCTTTCTTCCAGAGGCGTTAAATCCTTAAGCTCGTCTGGAATTTCAGGAAAATTCAATCCATTTAACAAGCACATTTGGGAAATCTTTCTACCTTTAATAGATTTGTGGCAAGTCTGGCAGAATTTAAAGTTAATTTCGTTGGAGGGATAAAGGTTTGACAAACAGAAAACTTGTCGCAAGTGGGTAAAATTTTCAATGCATAATTCCTTAATTTGATTGGGAAACCACAGACCCCCACAACAAACGCAGATCTCTGTTGGTCCATTCTTAATATTAAGATTAAAGTTTTCTAACATTCTATAAACGTGTCTTTGTGCATCGATTTGTGAAAGCTGTGCTCTTGATTGCGGTGATAGGTTTTGTCTGATGTTTCTATTTCTCTCAGCTTGCCTTCTGCGTTCACCCACTCTATTAATTGGATTCATTCTATATATCCGAACGCAAAAATTTCGCATGCGCTGTAAATTTTCATTATGGGTCCTTGCACTTATCCTTGATTCCCGACGTGATACAGTGTTAATATTTTGCTCGGCGAAACGATTAAGAGGGTCAGATCTTCTAGTCGAATGAGTTAAAGTGTCCTGCTCACGTTCTGATTCCCTGAAATCTGGATTTTCCCGTCTAAGCGAGTGCTCGGCTGTATTTTGCTCTTGTTCAGCAGCACGAATAAGAGGATCGGATCTTCTTATCGAATGAGCTAAGGCGTCCCGGCCACGCTCTGCTTCTCTAAAACCTGGATTTTCCCGTCTAAGCGAGTGCTCGGCTGTATTTTGCTCTTGTTCAGCAGCACGAATAAGAGGATCAAATCTTCTTATAGAATGAGCTAAGGCGTCCCGGCCACGCTCTGCTTCTCTAAAACCTGGATTTTCCCGTCTAAGCGAGTGCTCGGCTGTATTTTGCTCTTGTTCAGCAGCACGGATAAGAGGATCAGATCTTCTTAAAGAATGAGCTAAGGCGTCCCGGCCACGCTCTGCTTCTCTAAAACCTGGATTTTCCCGTCTAAGCGAGTGCTCGGCTGTATTTTGCTCTTGTTCAGCAGCACGAATAAGAGGATCAAATCTTCTTATAGAATGAGCTAAGGCGTCCCGGCCACGCTCTGCTTCTCTAAAACCTGGATTTTCCCGTCTAAGCGAGTGCTCGGCTGTATTTTGCTCTTGTTCAGCAGCACGGATAAGAGGATCAGATCTTCTTAAAGAATGAGCTAAGGCGTCCCGGCCACGCTCTGCTTCTCTAAAACCTGGATTTTCCCGTCTAAGCGAGTGCTCGGCTGTATTTTGCTCTTGTTCAGCAGCACGAATAAGAGGATCAAATCTTCTTATAGAATGAGCTAAGGCGTCCCGGCCACGCTCTGTTTCTCTAAAACCCGGGTTTTCCCGTCTAAGCGAGTGTCCTTCAGTGTTTCGCTCTTGTTCAGCAGAACGAATAAGAGGATCAGATCTTCTTATCGAGTGAGCTAAGGCGTCCCGGCCACGCTCTGCTTCTCTAAAATGTGGAATTTCCCGTCGCATGCAATGCTCAGCAGTATTTTGCTCTTGCTCAGAAGCACGAGCAAGAGGATTAGACCGTCTTATTGAATGAGCTAAGGTGTCTTGCTCACGCTCTGCCATTCTCAACCCTACAATTTCCCGTCGAAGTGAATGCTCGGCAGTATTCCGCTCTTGTTCAGTGGTTCTAGCAACCGGATCCGCTCTCCTTATCGAATGAGCCAGAGTGTCCCTCTGACGTTCAATATCCTGTACTCCTGAAGATTCTCGTCGCAGGTTTCGGGCTCCAGCATCACGTGCACGTTCCGATTCACGGTAATATGAATCTGACCTGTAATTCCTTATTCTGTTTAATTCACTTACCCTAAAATCCTGAATTTCTTCTTGTGAAGATGGGGCGGAATCTCGAACTCGATTGTATTCAGGATTTCTTTCCCTAAAATTTTGAAGGCTCTGCCGTTGGGCACGTCTCCGTTGCTCTTGAGATCTCTTGCGAAGTCTCGGCATTATCAAATTACAGATTTGTTGAACGCTAAGAGGAAATATAAAGTGGAATAAATTAGAAATTTATAACCACTTTTATTTAAGCAATAATTAAGGTAAGTGGTTTCCAAGTGTTTATTACATGCAAATTTTTTAAGGAAATGTGTGCTTTGACTCCCGAAACGTTTTCAGGTGTGTGCGTTCTAGCATCCAAATAAAAAAAATTATTTTGAATTTTGTTCTCTTTCGTCTTGTTATTAGAATCCTACTAATAAGTGGAATAATAACATTTTTTTTTCTCAAGGGTGAAAACGAACTAATAACTAATTATAATATTGGTAAATGAAATTAAATAATAATTACTATACGCTAAGGCCACAAAAACATTTTGATATTTAATAGATAGAAAAATGCAAACTGCACACTAATGCAGAACATACTGTTGAGATCATCCTAAACAAGATATAGTTAAATAAATAGCATAATAATAGTCATAATTATATGACTGTATTTTGTAAGTTGCATCATAGAAAAACTGTGTATTTTATGTTTGTAATATGATTCCGCTTCATTCAAAATTATTTACGTTTTAACAGAAAAACCATATATATTAGTTGGATTCTTCTTCTTTCTAAGCATGAAAATGTGATGAAAATAATATATCGACTCAAGAAAAGCCGTACTGCTAAGTGGTGTTAAAGTCGTACCTACTGAAAATAACAATTAAACCATTAAGTTTTCAGTTTTGTTATTTCTGTGTAGTAAATACATTATTTAAATTAATATTTTTGATTTAACAAGTTGTAATATTTCGGGAACATATACATATATCATTTTCAAAGAAAAATGTCGGTGATGTGATTTCTACCAAATATGGTGTACACATACATAAGTCAAGTACCAAAGCACACACCCTTCCACGGCTAATATAAAAAAAAAATATTGTTGAAAACAACAACAACCCTGTTAACATGTCGGTTATATGCAAAATATCCTTTTCAGGTCGTTTGTAAAACTAGCAGGTGCGTTCTTCTAAGCAATGAAACCATCCGTCTTGGGCACCTATGTGCACTCGTTTTCAAATAAAAACAAAAAGGAACAATAACATTCTTAACGCCTTTGTTTGTAAAAATAGGGAATGATCTGATTTGTCAGAAAAATGGTATAGGAGCAATAAAACTGTTAACATATTCCTTGAAACCTAATTATTTTATTGAAAAAGTAACAATAAAAAACAATAGCAAATAAAATTCTTGGTAGTAAAATCATCCCTTAATAGCATATATGCGCCACTATGTAAATTCGTATTGACATGTTATTCACCTAAGAATTTAAAAAATATACCTCATTAGCAAAAAAATTTATTTAAAAATGTCAGCGATGCATTTTCCCGCAATTAAATGTTATAAAAATAAACAATAATAGAAAACCAACCACAAATTTTGGAATTCATACTTATACTTGATATTTTCTTTTCTGTTTTAATTTTCCTGAGGTACATTATTCTATTTAAATATAAAGTTTTTTAGGGCTGAGGCGATAGTTACTATACTCCAACTATGTTTTATATTCATATAATTGGAAAAATATATGAAAGCAATATTTTGACGTACTTCTTAATGTTATCAATGGTCACGCTACTTATTTTAGAAAACCTAACATTTAACGCAAAAGCGTTAGTAATAATAAGAGATATCCGCAAGCCTTTTTAGGAGTTATTCCACAACTGTATGCAGTAACTGGCTCTAAGAGCAAAATATTGCGGTATTTCTTTAGTAGGATAGCGATATATATATACTTGTGCACAAACTTATTTAACACGATGTCAAAAAGTTATTTATTTCATAGAATTGCATTTAAAACAAAAACAAAATAAAATTGTTATTTTCTAAGTCCTAATTTATAAAAAATATCTTATATTAAAATAACAATTTTTATTTGAACTCAAGTTCAAATGAGTAATCAGCAATTATTTTTTTTATAAATTCTTACTAAATTCAAGCTGTTTTTATTAAAAATAATATAATATTTTGTAGTCATCAAACTAGCAGAATGGAGTTAAGTCCAAATAAATACTTTTATGTTAATAAAATTAACACAATTTTCGACAAATAAAATTTACTTTCATTAATTTTAAATTTTTTAACAGCTTCTTCAACAAATTTCTATAAAAATTTTTTTTTATTAATTTTGTTGCGAAATAAAAAGTTTACAATCATTAAATATATTTTACAAATTAGGCTATTAGTACTCTTAACGCGTCTAAAAATATTTTATATACAAATAAAATATTAAATATTAATTTGTTATATGTGAAAAAAAATTGTTCTTAAGATACGTTTATACTTTTCAGACATTTGCCGAAAAAAGAGTAACTTCTAAATGGTAATGAAATACATTTTGATTCAGACACATATTAATGAAGGAAAACAGTTTCATTCCTAACTAATAGGCAGTCTCATAATATTATTGAAAACTGTTTAACGTAAGTAATGAACATTTGTTCGAATTAAAGCGGTTTCCATTATTATTTAGTGGTTACGCTATTTTGATATTTTGAGCAATTACTTGCCAAGTGTGAACGCACCTTTAGTATAATAGGAGAGTCATTTAATTTTCGTCATAACTAAAGCACCTCATCGTCGTCTTACGCAAAGATATCGCATCACAAAACATTTAAAATTCTTAAAATCTATGTTTTGCACTAAATACCAAATTTCGTTTTTCGCCGCAAACTTTAATACCCTTCATTGGCCATTTAAATGTAATTTAAATTATGCTCAGTAAACTTTTCTTTCTGTTAACAAAAAGAAAACATTGTGACATTTAGAATGATGTTATAAAAAAAATCAAAAAGTTATATAAATATAGTTAATTATCATCAAAATAAAGTAAAGCACAATTGAAAAACTTAAAATAATTTCATACACAACACTTGAAATATTTTGAATAATAAGCAAAACGTTTGTTTTATAAACAATGGCGACTTTTTTTACACACTTCATGGTGCTACCATATATTTCACATAAATTAATTGAAGTATTTAAGTCTGACTGAATAACTGAAAGCGTATTTAAAAGGAGTTTTTAAAGTTTTATATAACAATTAACCCAAACTGCATTGAAATATCCTCTGATCTCTTGGTATGTCCATAAATAGATTAATCGATTTATTTCAAAATCATGCGTGGACTAAAAGTGCTATTAGTTATCCGCCATACCCATGTAATATTATATATAATTTTACATAAGGTTAAACTTTTTTAAGTTCTATATACTTACTCTTTAAATTAAAAATTTCTGTGTGGTAGCCAAATTTTCATTCAGTAGTGTATTTAATTAGTTTTGATAAAAACTTTTATTTAGCTTCAACAATTATGAAATGTAGCACTTGCACCAAAGGTTCGAATACTACTAAATTCTTCACCGTTTGCATGACCTTTGAGTCAGGCTCTACAGCCATCAAATTTCGATTTTGTAGTGAAGAAAATAGGTATAGAAAAGGTTAGAAAATGAAAAATTTCTGCGCAAAAGAGAAGACAAAACAAAGCGAACGCAGGTCCCGGTTATACTTTTGTTGGCCAAGTACATGCGCCATCGTAACGTATTGAAACCGAAAGAAAGAGAATGACATACAATTTGTATTATATCTCCATCTTTCTCACATATTAAAAGTGTATGCACCGGCGCACTAAGCCGTAAGTCCTTACTTACGCAAAAAAACTCTTTGGTTGATATCCTGTCATGTTACATGAATCTCTTTTTAATGCCGATACTCGTGAGTGAAATAGAGAGAGTAATCTGCACCTGTTATACAACTGCATTTTTCCTTCTCATTACAGAATAACATATTTGAGCACGAAATGACAGGTTGATAACAACGGAATTTTGTTGATTTACGAAACCCTTGTTACTATTTGGAACCTTTAAAATACGTTCATATGAGAATAAAATAAGTTTCAATTCCCCAGCCCACAAAATTACGAAAAAAAAATTTTTTTAATTATGCAAACGTGAAATCGTCTTTTTGTTTTTGATTTCTTTTTGATTTTTAATAGTAATTTGATTCTTTCTGATATATAAAATCGGTTCAATTCAGCAAAAATGTATATACATATGTATGTATATAAGAGATATATTACATATTTCATTTACTCTTATGTACTAAAAATATATAAATTTTCGAATCCTGAAATCAAGTGTTTTATTTTGTAACACAAATTTAATTCTTCCTGGAGTATAAAAAAGCTTTAATTTACGATAAAGCAATGTTAGTAACTTATTAGGATACTTTTGTGTACTAAACAAATATTAGATAGAAAAAAAAACAAGGTCAATTGTCTTTTTGGTTACTTTTATGCATAAAAATATATAAATTTCTCAACCCTCGAAACGAAATCTTGACTTTTTCATTGGCAAATCTTCATTACACCAAAAACGGTTTTATTTAAGAAAAAAACTTAATATATTTAAAAATTTTAGTTATTATATGTACCACAAAATAGTCCAAGAATGAAGTCTCTAGCTCTTCTGGGGGCTTGGGAAAACTGATTTCACGTACAGACAGACGGACAGACGGACATCGCTCAATCGTAATCGGTATTCATAAGGATCCGAAATATATATACTTTATGGTGTCACATATTGATATCGAAGAAATTACACACGGAATGACAAACCTAAATATACCCTTTCACATTTTTGTGAAGGGTATAAAAACTTAACATATTTATATATTTTAGTCATTATATGTACCACAAAATACCGAATGTGCCCAAAAAATATTTCAATTTCTGTTTTACCAAGACAAAAAATAATTTTAATCAGGATAAAACGACGTTAGTTGATTTTTAGTTATTTTAATGTACAAAAAATATTAAAATTTCCTAACCCTGGATAAGAATTTTTAAATTTTTAAATTTTTTTTCCATCTATGCAAATCTTCCTGATGTATAAAACGGTTTTATTTAAGAAAAACTTGAAATTTTTAAACATTTTAATTATTATATGTACCACAAAATACCGAATGTGTAAAAAAATATCCAATTTCCGATCCCTGGAATCGAAAATTTAATTTTTTTTAAATTATTTGTTACCAATGGAAGTCTTCATGATGTATAAAGCGGTTTTATTTAAGAAAAATTACAAATTTGTTACCACTTTCGTTACTTTCATGTACTACAAAATATTGCAGTACCGATCCCTGGAATCGAAATTGAGATTTTTTTTTTTTTATTTTATACCAATTTTGTTTTGCCGAAATAAAAAGTAATTTTAACCAGTAAAAATGACGTCAGTTGATTGGTTAGTTTATTGTATAAAAAAAAATTGAATTTCCTAACCCTGGATGGGAACTTTAAATTTTAAAATTTTTTTCATCGATGCAAGTCTTCACTACACCAAAAACGGTTTTATTTAAGAAAAACTTAAAATTTTTAAACATTTTAGTTATTATATGTACCACAAAACACCGAATGTACCAAAAAAAATTTTTTTAATTTCCCATCCCTGGAAAAAAAAATTTTTTTTTTTTAAAGCTTTAAATGGACAATTGAGGAGTATGAAATAGGTTCAATTTTCAAATAAGGAAAAAAAATAATCGGTTTTTGGTGTTAATTTTGCGTCGAGAAATAGGTGTGAGCTTCCCAGCTCTGGAACCGTCCTTCCGATTTTTCTGAATTTCAATACCACTCTAAGTTAGTTCACTTCCAATCGATCAGTTCAAGAATGAAGTCTCTAGCTCTTCTGGGGGCTTGGCAAAACCAAGACAGACGGACAGACGGACATCGCTCAATCGTCATCGCTATTCATAAGGATCCGAAATATATATACTTTATGGGGTCGCATATTGATATCGAAGAAATTACACACGGAATGACAAACCTAAATATACCCTTTCACATTTTTGTGAAGGGTATAAAAAATATAATTTATGAAGATCTACTGAGATTTTAAAACTTTTGGAACATGTCCTGCCTTTAATAATGTTTTTAAACTAAAAACTTAAAAGATTTTTTTCTTTTCCTTAGCTGACGTTGCCTTTTCTATCTCGTTCTGTATTTATCTCACTTCATGCTAACTTCTCACTTACTCGGCCGATATTTATATCAATTTAATTTAACTACATACATATTCCTTTGTATAGTGTTTCATTTGGAAATACTGTTTATTATTTGCTGAGGTGTTAGGGTATAGTATAGTATGATGGATAGTGTTAAGACTTTACTATATCGTGAATTAATCATTATTAGTAATATTAAACTATACCTGAATTTACTTAGGTTATTAACACTATGTAATATATATTTTATTGGCCCTTAGGCTTATATTACACAGACTGAAATAAATAAGTAAAATAAATAAAAAATAAAATATGTGCATTTAGAGAAATACACAATTCGATAATGATACAAGACAAAAAAGTGCTCTTTCCACAAAAGTAAAAGTGATATAAAAAATTTGGTATAGAAAAAATATGAAATTTATATGTTGGGTCATCAGTAGACTTCAACCACAGTTTTGAAAAGTTTCAAACCTCTCATCTTACCAAAAGACTTTGACAAACCAAAAACTGTGGTTGAAGTCTACTAATGAGAAGTAACTGTTTTAAAATATAAATTTTACTTCTGGGAATATATGCTTTATTGTTTGTAAAAATAAGAAAACATTATGCCCTTGGCTCAAAAGAAATGTATATCAAAATAAATCTTTCGTATAAAAAAAATTTATGGAAAACGGTTGACCTCAATGGCCATCCTCCAACTTCCGCTGATATTAACATGAACGCTATCGTAACGTTGTTTGTTGCGCTGGTCAATGCGTTTGAGTTCTTTTGGCTGAAACATAATTTCTGAATTTCCAAAATGCTATTACTTTTTACAAATCAACTGAATCCTACTTGATAACCGGTGATTGATGTAGTTTTCGAGTCCTAGAAAAGAATCGAGTACACTAATTGATCATATATGTATATAGAAATTCGGAGGTTTCTTAAAATTAATTTTGTTCGATATCTCATGAACGAACTGACAGATATTTACATAGAGATTGATGTGGTATATTATTATCAAGATCTGATTAGCTCTTGGAATCGAACGGAAAAATCGTTTTAAAGTTATTTCGAAAAAAAGTTAAAAAAAATTTTTTTCCTAATATTTTTTAAGATCTTCCGAAATCTGCTGGTTCGGATTGGGCTGCCAAAAATTTTTCGTGAAATATTAGCAAATTTCCCAAAAAAATCGGCATTATCGGCACTTTCATTTCTTAAAATCTGCAAAAAATCGGAATTAAATAAAAAAAACTATTTTTACATATAAACACTTATTTGATTAAAGAAAACAAAGACAATCCAATATATTATACATAAAAAAAACATGTATAGACCAATAAATTTGTACCTCACAAGGCTTAAATTTATTTTAGGTTTTCGTTTAATTTCCCAATAAAAAATTTAAAAGAAATTATTTATAATTTTATTTATTTAGAATGACTTACTTACAAAAAATTCAAAACATCAACTTGCTTTTTATAAAACAGTATAAAATAATTAAATTATGTATAAATATGTCTTATCCAATAGATTTCAGATTTTTGCTGTGATATTTCAGAACTTCCTAAAAATCATCCTTAGGTTCTAAAATACGAGGTCCAATATACAATTAAAAATTTATAATGTTATCTAATATGTAACTGTGAATTCACAAATTTTTTAACAAAATTCTTAAATATAATTAAACAATTCTGAAAAACAATTGGAAATATTGTGGTTTTTATAAATCAATCATAAATATCCTATTTGGACATTGCTATTAAATCGTTATTTATTTCGATGTTAAAACAATTAGAGTTTTTAAATTTCAAGTAATCCTTAGAATAAAGAATTCCTTCTAAAATTTTATTTTCTAAGAAACATCTTAAGATTCACCTTATTAAATATATGCTCAATGTTTACTGATGAATGTGGAAGAACCATTAATTGTTAAATAAGTTTAGTAAGTATTGGAAAAGCTGCAGGTTCATTTCCTCGTTTTATTTGTAAAATTTTTACAAAAATATTTGAAATTTATTTCAGACTTGTCCAACATTTCTTTAAAATTCAAAAATTTCAGTTCTCTGAACTCAGAGTCCCAGGTTTATCTTTCATCTCTTGATACGAATTTTGGAAACTGGTCTACAATATCCATACACGATCTAAATTGATTTTCAATTATGAATTTGGGATTAACTATATAAAAAGATTTACAACAAGGCAATTGCATTGTTATTTCACTATTAAGCTTGACATCCTAAATAACTTTTTTTGATATAGATCATAGATGTACATATGTATGTCTATATGTATTGATACAAAGATTAGAAATAGATTTAAAAAACAACGACAATGTAGCTATATGTACTTGGCAGCAATGCCAATTAATCTCTAGTTGTCAAAATGTTACAACCCTGGTCAACACAATATAGATAATATTCAAATTAACGGAAATGGAATACTCCAGAATATACAAGATCATTCGAGGCGGTGCCAATAATAAGTGTAAACAACAACAACAACGAAAAACCTAGCAACATAAATACTAAGAGATGTTATTCTTAATGATCTTGTATGCAAGTATTCGCTGCTAATAAAGCTAAACAGGTTCACAAGTATACACAGCCATATAAACATAGGAGAAACAAAACCACACAACACACAGAAAACTTATCCATACAACCACTCATAGTTACCATAGACAAATACACAGAACACTCATACATACAACCACACATAGTCACCATAAGCAAAACACACAAGTCAGCATTAACATGTATACAAACACACGTATATAGCTTCATGTTAAGTAAAGTACAACCAACAACGACCATGCGCAGAAGTTTCGCGAAGTTACCAGACGACGACATTTTTGCTATATAAAGGCGCTGCCAGAGCTCAGCGAGTCAGAGTGTGATTTCAAACATAGACGTGTTAACATCGCTAAGTGTTGAGTAGTATAAATACTCCTGTTAACATAGTAGTAAATAAAGTGTTGCCGCATTATATTTCCAAAATTAATTTGTCCGTGTTTTAATTTGATGCAATAAATCGAATCCTTGAAGGATAAGTAAAAAACCGTTTTTACGAAAAGGTCTAAAAAACGAGACAATTGGGGTCAGAAGTGGGATTGCAAAAATAATTAAAAGGACATTGAAATTTAAGAAAAAAAAAATTAAAATAAATAATCATGAAATTTGATGAGCTAAAAGTTGAACAGCTGAAAAAGGAGTTCAGTAAGCTGGAACTGCCAACTGCAGGTAACAAGGCTGAACTGCAGAAGAGGCTGATAGATGAGTTTAAGAATCGCGGCATGGACATCGGGACATACGAGTTTGAGGACAAAGACAATGTGCAGGTATGCCCTCCTGCCACTACCAGCACCATGGACATAAATTCAATGTTCGCTGCTATGATGATCCAGATAAAAGGAATCAGTGATGCACAAAGTGAAATAAAACAGAACAATCAGCAGATGTAGGACAAGCTTGTAGCCGAAATAACTGCAATAAAACAAAACTCTCAGCAGATGCAGGAGGTATCAATGATCAACAGAGACAAGCTTGTAGCCGAAATAACTGAAATAAAACAACTCTCAGCAGATGCAGGAGCAGTTTGTAGCCGAAACTCATCAGATGCAGGAAAAACTTGTAGCCGAAATACAGGAGTCAAATAAAGCCATGAACGAGACCCTGGTAGAGGTTTCTGAAGCCATTAACAGGAAGGTGGATTCTATTGAGAATAAATTCTCAGAACTGGAACAGCATGCAAAGGAGGTGGAAGAGAAATTGCATACTCTAGAGGACAAAGTGCATAACCTGGAGTGTAGCGGCGGGCCAGCACGAGCAGTTGCGGAGGTTTCTGCGCGGATAAAAGCGCCATGCTTCGACGGCAGCGTACCATTGGGCATCTTCAAGTTCCAGTTCGAGACGGTTGCTAGCAGAAATTGATGGGATGCTGAAGAAAAGGCCATAGAGTTGATTTTGTCCTTAAAGGGTACAGCCGCAGAGGTACTTGAGACTGTGCCAGTAAGCAGCAGAAACAACTATAATGAAATAATGGCAGCATTTCAGCGCAAGTATGATGGTGAGCACAAGCGCGATTTATACAGAATGGAATTGCGATGTAGAGTTCAGAAGCCTAACGAATCTCTACAAGATTTCGCAATGGAAATCGAGCGTTTAGTGCAGCTCACATATCCAGGCGAGAGTCACCCGTTCCTGGACCACTTTAAAACTGAGGCTTTCGTTAACGGCATTCGCGACTCTGATGTTAAACTGGCGGTGTGCGCTACGCAGAAATCCACTTTCGCTGAAACTGTGTCATTTGCGCTGGCTCAAGAGACTGCCAGGATGGTTTTCGAGCCACAGATATGTAAAGTGCGGAATGTGGAGGTTTTGTCTGAGGAGGATAACAACCTAGTTGCTAGCGTTAAGAAGGCAATGCGACAACTGCTGGCAGAAAAGGCTATCAAAGAAAAGCCTAAGTGCTTTAACTGCGGAAAGATCGGTCATTTTCAGCGCAGCTGCAAAGCACCAAGGAAGAGAGGTAGATCTGTTTCGCCACCAAGAAACAGCAAACGGGTGAACCAAACAACATCAAAAGAGTCCCCGTTAAACTAAAACGAGCTAGCACTAAGGGGCAAGATCTAGCTCTCACAAACGAGGGCCCCACAATCTCCATATCAGTGATGCAGCAGAAAAATAGCAAACTCACTGCGTTCGGACACATCAACGGGGAAAAGCACGTACTTACCATAGACACAGGGGCATCGCAGTCAATAATAAGGCCCGATATAGTAAAGGGGAAATGCGAGCAGTTAAGCAATATACGGCTACGTACAGCTACTGGAGAGTCTGCCACTGTCTATGGTAAGATTGAAGTGAAGGTGATTATAGCCAACATCAACGTGAGACATGTGTTTATTGTTGCCGATATAGTCGATGAGGTTGTTATTGGAGCCGATTTTATGATTAACCATGGCATTAATCTATATATGGGACAACAGCTGATGATTTGGCGTAATGTGGAAATACCCCTTGATGTTGGATATGACAGCGAACCGCAAGTAACAAAAGTATTTGCAATTGAGAGTCAGACGTTACCGCCGCAGTCTGAAACAGTCATATGGGCGCGGATGAAGGGAGATTGTGAGGACAATCGGTTGTGGGTTGTAGAACCAGAAGATCTAAAGAGAGAGCTTATAACAGCGAAAGCTCTAGTGAAAACTAGTAAAGGAGGAATAGTCCCTATAAGAGTGCTTAACTTGTCAGACCATGAAAAAGTCATCAAAGAAAATTCCGATGTTGGCCAGTGTACTCCAGCAGAGGCAATAATGAAGAACATACAGCCTACTGATTTGTCCGCAAAAGAACGTGAACAATTTGAGGAATACGTAGGGAAATGGGTAGCAGGTCTATCAGCGACAGATAGAAATAAAGCCAAACAGTTACTAAAGGGATTATGGCAGTTCAAAGTCATGCCATTTGGTCTCTGCAATGCTCCGGCCACATTTGAACGCCTAATGGAGAAGGTACTGATAGGACTTCACTGGAGGACATGCTTGGTATATCTAGATGACATAATCGTGATGAGGAAAACTTTTGATGAATACCTCAAAAACATGGCAGAAGTTCTTCAAGGGATATCATCAGCTGGATTGAAACTCAGCTTGAAGAAATGTGCATTGTTCCAGAAAGAAGTAAAGTATTTGGGGCATCGTGTTACAGCAGATGGAATCTCAACAGATGAAGATAAAATAAAAGCAGTAAGGGACTGGCATCAACCTAAAAATTTTCATGAATTGCGCAGCTTTTTGGGCCTTTGTACATGCTACAGACGTTTTGTGCCGAATTTCGCCAGTGCAGCTGCAAGCCTGCATGAGCTGACAAAGAAATCGACACCATACCATTGGGGCGAGCCACAAGGAAATGCATTCCAGAAACTCAAAGAATTATTATGTACGTCACCAGTGCTAGCGTATCCCATAGCTGGAGAAAAATTTGTGCTGGATACTGATGCGAGCGGTTATGGCATAGGGGGTGTGCTATCCCAAGTAGTTAATGGCACTGAAAAGGTCATAGGGTACTATAGCCGTGTACTCTCAAAACCTGAGAGGAACTACTGTGTGACACAACGTGAGCTTCTGGCGGTATTGGAATGCATTAAACATTACCATAAGTAATGGTCAACACTTTACATTAAGGACCTATCATTCTGCACTGAGATGGCTATTGCAGTTTAAAAATCCTGAAGGGCAACTGGTAAGGTGGATTGAGCGCCTGCAGAGCTACGACTTCAGAATTGAGCATAGAAGGGGCACAAAGCATAACAATCCGAATGCTCTTTCGAGAAGACCCTGCTGTTTAGAGTGTAAACATTGTGTCAGAACCGAGCAAAAGGAAGGCGTTCTGGATGTTCGGCTAATGCACATCGGCCCTGGTGAAGACTGGTCAGCGGCACAGAGGGACGACGGCATACTAAGGAAAATTATAGCCGTCAAAGAAGAGGACAGACGACCATCCCGGAATGAAATTTCGGCTGAGAGCCCACTCGCCAAATCTTATTGGGCTCAGTGGAACAGCCTCAAGGTAATAAAAGGGTGTTTATACCGCGTATGGGAAAGTGTAGATGGCAAAACAACTTCAAATATAATAGTTGTGCCATACTCCAAGATAAGTAAAGTTTTACAGGAGTTTCATAATGGACCTAGTGGCGGTCATCTTGGAGTAACAAAAACACTTGAGAAACTGAAGCAGCGTTTTTATTGGGTTGGATGTCAACAAGCCGTAGCCGACTGGATAGCAAACTGCCCACAGTGCATAGCAGCCAAAGGCCCAGTAAGAAGAAGCCGGGGACAGCTAAAACAATACAACTCGGGAGCACCATTCGAGCGGATCGCAATGGATGTAGCAGGTCCCTTTCCCGTCACTGAAGCCGGAAATCGTTATGTACTTGTGGTAATGGACTATTTCAGTAAATGGCCAGAGGTATATACTATACCTAACCAGGAAGCAAAGACAATTGTAAATGCATTCGTCAACAACTGGGTATGTCGCTATGGTGTCCCAATAAAATTACATTCCGAACAAGGAAGAAATTTCGAGTTTGCCATAATCAGGGAAATGTGCGAGTTATATGGGATAAAGAAGACCAGAACGACGCCGTTGCATCCACAGTCTGATGGCATGGTAGAGAGGTTCAATCGCACCTTAGAAGAGTACCTGCGAAAAGTAAAAAGCAACCATCAGAGGGATTGGGACGAGCACATTCCAAAATTTGTATGGCAGATAGACTCAACATGGAGAACGTCAGCCAAAATTATCTTCGGGAAGGAATTGAAACTACCAGGTGATTTGGAATTTGGTGCTAAGCCAACTGCAGAAGAAGGAGCTATTACGTCCCAAGAGAAGGAGGACTTAAACGAACTGCATGAGTTCGTGCGTAATAGGATCAAGATGGTCAGTAACAAGATGAAGGCTAGGTATGACCGCGCAGCAAATTCGGAGGGATTTATGGAAGGACAATTAGTTTTACTTTATAACCCACAACGGAAGAAAGGATTGTCCCCAAAATTACAGACTCACTGGAATGGCCCGTATAAAGTGATTAAGAGAGTGAATGACGTTGTATACCGGATACAGAAGCATAATAGCCCAAGGTCAAAATGAAGATAGTACATCTCGAACGATTGGCGCACTATGGACGAGGTGATTGTATGCCTATTCGGGTCGAACAGGCTTAAGTGGGCGGCAGTGTTACAAAGATTAGAAATAGATTTAAATAAAACGACAATGTGGCTATATGTACTTGGCAGCACTGCCAATTACATATACACATAGGAGAAGAAGAAAGAAAACCACACAATACACAGAACACTCATGCATACAACCACTCATAGTTACCATAGACAAAACACACAGAACACTCATACATACAACCACACATAGTCAACATAAGCAAAACACACAAGTCAGCATTGTCATGTATACAAACACACGTATATAGCTACATATTAACCCTTTGTGGCGCCTTGTTGCATTTCTGCAACATACCATTCTACTGGATATAAAAATGAACCTAATGTTGATATAGCGATTTTACTTGGTGTTGTATATCTACAACAAAGCCCTCTAAATATCTAGTTATAAATTAGCTTACAAGCTGGCAACAGTTAAATTGGTTTTTCATTCAAGTCACGCACGTGTTCAAACCGGTTTCGCAATCTTTAAGTTCTAATAAGAATATGGTTTTATTGGTTTAATACTAGTACTTGTTTGGTGAAATTTGTGTGAAACATAGGTAAGTAGATTGTTTTCAATAAATAATAAAGGTCTTGCTTCAAAATTAGTTCGTTACGACTTCTTAGACACATTTTGGTTTGTTGCATATACGCAACACTGCGTTATTCAATACATATTTTTCGGTTCCTACTTAAGCAAAGTGTTTTTATTTTCAAGATCAAAATGAGTCATAAATTAAATAAATTGACTGTTCAAGACCTTGAAGACATACTAGGGGAGTGGGAAGATAGCGAAGACGGGCTCGACTTTTCCGACGACGACGAAGCCATCGATCCTACGTATAAGGAACCGAACGAACATGAAAGTTCTGATGAAGAACTAGAAGAAGCACCTGTGATGGAAAATGGGTTTCAAAATACTAGTAGTAGAGTAGTTACATGTGACGGTTCTATAGTACTCAGTTCCGCAACCCATCCAGGTCTGCCCTCCGATCTTCCTAGCACCAGCGTTGCAGCAATTTCTAAGAAAAGTAATCGTTTACCTAAGATCAACATTATGTGGAAAACGAAAAACCTTCAATTGAATGAAGACCAAATTCGTTTTCATGGATCTGTAAAGCTTCCTCCAGAGATTCTATCCTTAGACACACCATATGAGATTTTTTCATATTTAATTACTGAGGACATAATTAACCATATAACTGACGAAACGAATTTATATTCAGTTCAGAAAGATGCTAATAGGCCTATAGATATTACCGGTCAGGAAATACGTCAGTTTATTGGTATTGTGTATTATATGTCAATAGTGCACATGCCCAAGGTGAAAATGTATTGGGCAGAAAACGTTAGCTTCGAGCCGATAAGAGAGACGATGACATCAAAATGTTTTGAAATAATTAGGCAACTCTTACATTTTAATAATAATACAAATATTTTACCCTCTGATCATGTAAATGCAGACAGATTGTTTAAAATCCGACCTTTGATAGAAGCACTGAATAAAAACTTCCAAAAGGTACCCTTTGAAGCACATTTGTCCGTTGATGAGCAAATGTGCTCAACAAAAGCCCGCAGCATGTTGAAACAGTACATGCCAGACAAACCTCATAAATGGGGTTTCAAACTGTTTGTCATATGTGGTGTATCCGGGTACGGCTATAAATTTGAGGTATATAGTGGGCAAGAAAACCGGTGCTCTGCCGATGAGCCCGATTTGGGGGAATCTTCTAATGTTGTGGTCCGCCTTGCGCGTGAAGTACCTACCAATCGGAGTCACCAGCTATTTTTCGACAACTACTACACATCGATACCTCTTATAGAATACTTAGCGAGCCGTGGAATTTTAGCTTTAGGAACCATAAGGAAACCCCGTATCCCCAACTGCAAGCTACCAGACGAAAAAGCTTTCAAAAAGGAAGTCCGTGGTACGTCAGTAGAACAAGTCGGAAATTGTAATGGAGTTGATGTAGCTGTGGTTGCTTAGAGAGATAACAAAATTGTTACGCTAGCATCCAACTTTGCAGGCAAACTCCCAACAACCACAGTTAGAAGGTGGGACAAGGCACGAAAGTAATACATTTCTATTGAACGGCCTTTTGTAGTATCGGAGTACAATCGGCATATGGATGGCGTTGACCTTTTAGACTCAGTAATGGGCCACTACAAAATTAAACTGAGAAGCAAACGTTGGTATATCAGAATTTTTCACCACCTTTTAGATATGGCTATGTGCAACGCATGGCTTCTATATCGACGCATAAATGCTGAAAAAGGATCTTCAAGCAAAATTCTCAACTCTGCTGAATTCAGAATAGCTGTTGCAGAAACGTTATGCAAATATAAATCAGTTAACCGGAGCGACATTGAATGCCAAATTCAAAATAAAAAAAAAGAAAGGCCCAGCGCAGCACGCTCCTCCAAAAGATGTCAGATTGGACCAATACGGGCAGTGGCCTATTTGGTTGGATAAACGGATGCGATGCAAGTTTCCCGATTGCAAGGGTTATACGCAAACAAAATGCGAAAAATGTGGAATTAGTTTATGTTACAATAAGCAAAATAATTGTTTTAAAAATTTTCATGTCTCTTAAATGTAAATAAAATTTTTCAGTACTGATAACGCAATGTTGCATTTCTGCAACAAAAAGTTTTTTCAATAAAATAAAAGTATAATTAAAAAAAAAAATATTTTAAAAATTATTTTAGGTAATACTGTCACATTTGCCATCCGATAGATGTAAAACTAAAAGTTTTAACGTTGTTGCGCCACAAAGGGTTAAGTAAAGTACAACCAACAACAGCCATGCCCAGAAGTTCCGCGAAGTTACCAGACGACGTCATTTTTGCTATATAAAGGCGCTGCCAGAGCTCAGCGAGTCAGAGTGTGATTTCAAACATAGACGTGTTAACATCGCTAAGTGTTGAGTAGTACAAATACTCCTGTTAACAAAGTAGTAAATAAAGTGTTGCCGCATTATATTTCTAAAATTAATTTGTCCGTGTTTTAATTTGATGCAATAAAACGAATCCTTGAAGGATAAGTAAAAAACCGTTTTTACGAAAAGGTCTAAAAACGTAACAGTATACATATGTATCATTATGAAAAATCTTACAACAAAACACTTGTTATGGTTGTCCTCTTTAATTCTTAGTAAAACAGATTTGTGATTTTTGTTGTATATTCTTTGAACAATGTAACCAAAACAAAAAAGGAGAATTAGATAATAATGTCCACACCATTCTTAAAAAAATCGGCAATTTTAGGGGGTGAAATCGGAAAATTGAAATATTTCAAGTAAAAAATCGGGTAAATGCTGATAAATCGGCATTTTTGGTAACCCTGGTCATCACTCAGGCTCGATTCGGTAGACCCGCTTACTTACACACTCATTCAAACACATACATATCTATATAAACACACACATCAAGTACACGCAAGCAAGCACAAATATGAACATAGCGACGGGCTCTCGAAATTAATCAAGAAATCTTCCTTTTTCAAAACGGGGTAAAACCAATAAATAAATTTTCAATTTTTGCAGCGGGAAGTTAAAAATAATATCGATATATAATATAAAATTTATTTGTTGGGTGGTTAAGCAATGCCTATATGCATTTTATTGGCGCTTTATACCAAATCGTCAATAGACTTTAACCACAGTTTTGAAAAGTTTCAAAGCTCTTAACCTATCAAAAGATTTCTATAAACCATTTGAAAATTTAAATAAAAACCCACAAATGATTTTATAAAATCACATTATAATAAGTGTAGTAGGCTATGAAACTTATACAAAGCAAAACCCAACAAACAACTTTTATTCGATATGACTCCATTTTATTTTTTTACACCTTTAACAATATCCAACATATTTAGTATTTGGCGGAACATGTTCATGGATTATTTTTACAGCAGGTTCTGGAGCATAAAGTAACTATATTCACAAAAAAACTTAAAAACTAAAACAAAAACCATGGTTATGTAAAGATTGTTCGCCAGCGTGAATAATAAAAATAAATTTGTTGCAGAGTTCGTCGCTACTGCCACCAACACCATGATTCTGTGTATTCTGATATACGCAAATGTTTTTTGGCAGGAATATTCGCACCGAAAGGTTAATCGCATCAATTGGATTCCCAATATAATTATTACACCATTGAACTGTTAGCTGGTATAGCCGCCAACATCTTTATACATTAACAAAAAACATTTGTTATGTACAGTACGTAGCATAGATGGCCAGGATGGTTTTCGAGCCACAGATATGTAAAGTGCGGAATGTGGAGGTTTTGTCTGAGGAGGATAACAACCTAGTTGCTAGCGTTAAGAAGGCAATGCGACAACTGCTGGCAGAAAAGGCTATCAAAGAAAAGCCTAAGTGCTTTAACTGCGGAAAGATCGGTCATTTTCAGCGCAGCTGCAAAGCACCAAGGAAGAGAGGTAGATCTGTTTCGCCACCAAGAAACAGCAAACGGGTGAACCAAACAACATCAAAAGAGTCCCCGTTAAACTAAAACGAGCTAGCACTAAGGGGCAAGATCTAGCTCTCACAAACGAGGGCCCCACAATCTCCATATCAGTGATGCAGCAGAAAAATAGCAAACTCACTGCGTTCGGACACATCAACGGGGAAAAGCACGTACTTACCATAGACACAGGGGCATCGCAGTCAATAATAAGGCCCGATATAGTAAAGGGGAAATGCGAGCGGTTAAGCAATATACGGCTACGTACAGCTACTGGAGAGTCTGCCACTGTCTATGGTAAGATTGAAGTGAAGGTGATTATAGCCAACATCAACGTGAGACATGTGTTTATTGTTGCCGATATAGTCGATGAGGTTGTTATTGGAGCCGATTTTATGATTAACCATGGCATTAATCTATATATGGGACAACAGCTGATGATTTGGCGTAATGTGGAAATACCCCTTGATGTTGGATATGACAGCGAACCGCAAGTAACAAAAGTATTTGCAATTGAGAGTCAGACGTTACCGCCGCAGTCTGAAACAGTCATATGGGCGCGGATGAAGGGAGATTGTGAGGACAATCGGTTGTGGGTTGTAGAACCAGAAGATCTAAAGAGAGAGCTTATAACAGCGAAAGCTCTAGTGAAAACTAGTAAAGGAGGAATAGTCCCTATAAGAGTGCTTAACTTGTCAGACCATGAAAAAGTCATCAAAGAAAATTCCGATGTTGGCCAGTGTACTCCAGCAGAGGCAATAATGAAGAACATACAGCCTACTGATTTGTCCGCAAAAGAACGTGAACAATTTGAGGAATACGTAGGGAAATGGGTAGCAGGTCTATCAGCGACAGATAGAAATAAAGCCAAACAGTTACTAAAGGGATTATGGCAGTTCAAAGTCATGCCATTTGGTCTCTGCAATGCTCCGGCCACATTTGAACGCCTAATGGAGAAGGTACTGATAGGACTTCACTGGAGGACATGCTTGGTATATCTAGATGACATAATCGTGATGAGGAAAACTTTTGATGAATACCTCAAAAACATGGCAGAAGTTCTTCAAGGGATATCATCAGCTGGATTGAAACTCAGCTTGAAGAAATGTGCATTGTTCCAGAAAGAAGTAAAGTATTTGGGGCATCGTGTTACAGCAGATGGAATCTCAACAGATGAAGATAAAATAAAAGCAGTAAGGGACTGGCATCAACCTAAAAATTTTCATGAATTGCGCAGCTTTTTGGGCCTTTGTACATGCTACAGACGTTTTGTGCCGAATTTCGCCAGTGCAGCTGCAAGCCTGCATGAGCTGACAAAGAAATCGACACCATACCATTGGGGCCAGCCACAAGGAAATGCATTCCAGAAACTCAAAGAATTATTATGTATGTCACCAGTGCTAGCGTATCCCATAGCTGGAGAAAAATTTGTGCTGGATACTGATGCGAGCGGTTATGGCATAGGGGGTGTGCTATCCCAAGTAGTTAATGGCACTGAAAAGGTCATAGGGTACTATAGCCGTGTACTCTCAAAACCTGAGAGGAACTACTGTGTGACACAACGTGAGCTTCTGGCGGTATTGGAATGCATTAAACATTACCATAAGTAATGGTCAACACTTTACATTAAGGACCTATCATTCTGCACTGAGATGGCTATTGCAGTTTAAAAATCCTGAAGGGCAACTGGTAAGGTGGATTGAGCGCCTGCAGAGCTACGACTTCAGAATTGAGCATAGAAGGGGCACAAAGCATAACAATGCGAATGCTCTTTCGAGAAGACCCTGCTGTTTAGAGTGTAAACATTGTGTCAGAACCGAGCAAAAGGAAGGCGTTCTGGATGTTCGGCTAATGCACATCGGCCCTGGTGAAGACTGGTCAGCGGCACAGAGGGACGACGGCATACTAACGAAAATTATAGCCGTCAAAGAAGAGGACAGACGACCATCCCGGAATGAAATTTCGGCTGAGAGCCCACTCGCCAAATCTTATTGGGCTCAGTGGAACAGCCTCAAGGTAATAAAAGGGTGTTTATACCGCGTATGGGAAAGTGTAGATGGCAAAACAACTTCAAATATAATAGTTGTGCCATACTCCGAGATAAGTAAAGTTTTACAGGAGTTTCATAATGGACCTAGTGGCGGTCATCTTGGAGTAACAAAAACACTTGAGAAACTGAAGCAGCGTTTTTATTGGGTTGGATGTCAACAAGCCGTAGCCGACTGGATAGCAAACTGCCCACAGTGCATAGCAGCCAAAGGCCCAGTAAGAAGAAGCCGGGGACAGCTAAAACAATACAACTCGGGAGCACCATTCGAGCGGATCGCAATGGATGTAGCAGGTCTCTTTCCCGTCACTGAAGCCGGAAATCGTTATGTACTTGTGGTAATGGACTATTTCAGTA
Organism: Linnaemya vulpina; assembly: GCA_963675445.1. Taxonomy (NCBI): domain Eukaryota; kingdom Metazoa; phylum Arthropoda; class Insecta; order Diptera; family Tachinidae; genus Linnaemya; species Linnaemya vulpina. Next base: position 3,559,673 of record OY776281.1, on the reverse strand, counting down.
AATGGCCAGAGGTATATACTATACCTAACCAGGAAGCAAAGACAATTGTAAATGCATTCGTCAACAACTGGGTATGTCGCTATGGTGTCCCAATAAAATTACATTCCGAACAAGGAAGAAATTTCGAGTCTGCCATAATCAGGGAAATGTGCGAGTTATATGGGATAAAGAAGACCAGAACGACGCCGTTGCATCCACAGTCTGATGGCATGGTAGAGAGGTTCAATCGCACCTTAGAAGAGTACCTGCGAAAAGTAAAAAGCAACCATCAGAGGGATTGGGACGAGCACATTCCAAAATTTGTATGGCAGATAGACTCAACATGGAGAACGTCAGCCAAAATTATCTTCGGGAAGGAATTAAAACTACCAGGTGATTTGGAATTTGGTGCTAAGCCAACTGCAGAAGAAGGAGCTATTACGTCCCAAGAGAAGGAGGACTTAAACGAACTGCATGAGTTCGTGCGTAATAGGATCAAGATGGTCAGTAACAAGATGAAGGCTAGGTATGACCGCGCAGCAAATTCGGAGGGATTTATGGAAGGACAATTAGTTTTACTTTATAACCCACAACGGAAGAAAGAATTGTCCCCAAAATTACAGACTCACTGGAATGGCCCGTATAAAGTGATTAAGAGAGTGAATGACGTTGTATACCGGATACAGAAGCATAATAGCCCAAGGTCAAAATGAAGATAGTACATCTCGAACGATTGGCGCACTATGGACGAGGTGATTGTATGCCTATTCGGGTCGAACAGGCTTAAGTGGGCGGCAGTGTTACAAAGATTAGAAATAGATTTAAATAAAACGACAATGTGGCTATATGTACTTGGCAGCACTGCCAATTACATATACACATAGGAGAAGAAGAAAGAAAACCACACAATACACAGAACACTCATGCATACAACCACTCATAGTTACCATAGACAAAACACACAGAACACTCATACATACAACCACACATAGTCAACATACGCAAAACACACAAGTCAGCATTGTCATGTATACAAACACACGTATATAGCTACATATTAACCCTTTGTGGCGCCTTGTTGCATTTCTGCAACATACCATTCTACTGGATATAAAAATGAACCTAATGTTGATATAGCGATTTTACTTGGTGTTGTATATCTACAACAAAGCCCTCTAAATATCTAGTTATAAATTAGCTTACAAGCTGGCAACAGTTAAATTGGTTTTTCATTCAAGTCACGCACGTGTTCAAACCGGTTTCGCAATCTTTAAGTTCTAATAAGAATATGGTTTTATTGGTTTAATACTAGTACTTGTTTGGTGAAATTTGTGTGAAACATAGGTAAGTAGATTGTTTTCAATAAATAATAAAGGTCTTGCTTCAAAATTAGTTCGTTACGACTTCTTAGACACATTTTGGTTTGTTGCATATACGCAACACTGCGTTATTCAATACATATTTTTCGGTTCCTACTTAAGCAAAGTGTTTTTATTTTCAAGATCAAAATGAGTCATAAATTAAATAAATTGACTGTTCAAGACCTTGAAGACATACTAGGGGAGTGGGAAGATAGCGAAGACGGGCTCGACTTTTCCGACGACGACGAAGCCATCGATCCTACGTATAAGGAACCGAACGAACATGAAAGTTCTGATGAAGAACTAGAAGAAGCACCTGTGATGGAAAATGGGTTTCAAAATACTAGTAGTAGAGTAGTTACATGTGACGGTTCTATAGTACTCAGTTCCGCAACCCATCCAGGTCTGCCCTCCGATCTTCCTAGCACCAGCGTTGCAGCAATTTCTAAGAAAAGTAATCGTTTACCTAAGATCAACATTATGTGGAAAACGAAAAACCTTCAATTGAATGAAGACCAAATTCGTTTTCATGGATCTGTAAAGCTTCCTCCAGAGATTCTATCCTTAGACACACCATATGAGATTTTTTCATATTTAATTACTGAGGACATAATTAACCATATAACTGACGAAACGAATTTATATTCAGTTCAGAAAGATGCTAATAGGCCTATAGATATTACCGGTCAGGAAATACGTCAGTTTATTGGTATTGTGTATTATATGTCAATAGTGCACATGCCCAAGGTGAAAATGTATTGGGCAGAAAACGTTAGCTTCGAGCCGATAAGAGAGACGATGACATCAAAATGTTTTGAAATAATTAGGCAACTCTTGCATTTTAATAATAATACAAATATTTTACCCTCTGATCATGTAAATGCAGACAGATTGTTTAAAATCCGACCTTTGATAGAAGCACTGAATAAAAACTTCCAAAAGGTACCCTTTGAAGCACATTTGTCCGTTGATGAGCAAATGTGCTCAACAAAAGCCCGCAGCATGTTGAAACAGTACATGCCAGACAAACCTCATAAATGGGGTTTCAAACTGTTTGTCATATGTGGTGTATCCGGGTACGGCTATAAATTTGAGGTATATAGTGGGCAAGAAAACCGGTGCTCTGCCGATGAGCCCGATTTGGGGGAATCTTCTAATGTTGTAGTCCGCCTTGCGCGTGAAGTACCTACCAATCGGAGTCACCAGCTATTTTTCGACAACTACTACACATCGATACCTCTTATAGAATACTTAGCGAGCCGTGGAATTTTAGCTTTAGGAACCATAAGGAAACCCCGTATCCCCAACTGCAAGCTACCAGACGAAAAAGCTTTCAAAAAGGAAGTCCGTGGTACGTCAGTAGAACAAGTCGGAAATTGTAATGGAGTTGATGTAGCTGTGGTTGCTTAGAGAGATAACAAAATTGTTACGCTAGCATCCAACTTTGCAGGCAAACTCCCAACAACCACAGTTAGAAGGTGGGACAAGGCACGAAAGTAATACATTTCTATTGAACGGCCTTTTGTAGTATCGGAGTACAATCGGCATATGGATGGCGTTGACCTTTTAGACTCAGTAATGGGCCACTACAAAATTAAACTGAGAAGCAAACGTTGGTATATCAGAATTTTTCACCACCTTTTAGATATGGCTATGTGCAACGCATGGCTTCTATATCGACGCATAAATGCTGAAAAAGGATCTTCAAGCAAAATTCTCAACTCTGCTGAATTCAGAATAGCTGTTGCAGAAACGTTATGCAAATATAAATCAGTTAACCGCTTGAAGCGGAGGAGCGACATTGAATGCCAAATTCAAAATAAAAAAAAAGAAAGGCCCAGCGCAGCACGCTCCTCCAAAAGATGTCAGATTGGACCAATACGGGCAGTGGCCTATTTGGTTGGATAAACGGATGCGATGCAAGTTTCCCGATTGCAAGGGTTATACGCAAACAAAATGCGAAAAATGTGGAATTAGTTTATGTTACAATAAGCAAAATAATTGTTTTAAAAATTTTCATGTCTCTTAAATGTAAATAAAATTTTTCAGTACTGATAACGCAATGTTGCATTTCTGCAACAAAAAGTTTTTTCAATAAAATAAAAGTATAATTAAAAAAAAAAATATTTTAAAAATTATTTTAGTTAATACTGTCACATTTGCCATCCGATAGATGTAAAACTAAAAGTTTTAACGTTGTTGCGCCACAAAGGGTTAAGTAAAGTACAACCAACAACAGCCATGCCCAGAAGTTCCGCGAAGTTACCAGACGACGTCATTTTTGCTATATAAAGGCGCTGCCAGAGCTCAGCGAGTCAGAGTGTGATTTCAAACATAGACGTGTTAACATCGCTAAGTGTTGAGTAGTACAAATACTCCTGTTAACAAAGTAGTAAATAAAGTGTTGCCGCATTATATTTCTAAAATTAATTTGTCCGTGTTTTAATTTGATGCAATAAAACGAATCCTTGAAGGATAAGTAAAAAACCGTTTTTACGAAAAGGTCTAAAAACGTAACAGTATACATATGTATCATTATGAAAAATCTTACAACAAAACACTTGTTATGGTTGTCCTCTTTAATTCTTAGTAAAACAGATTTGTGATTTTTGTTGTATATTCTTTGAACAATGTAACCAAAACAAAAAAGGAGAATTAGATAATAATGTCCACACCATTCTTAAAAAAATCGGCAATTTTAGGGGGTGAAATCGGAAAATTGAAATATTTCAAGTAAAAAATCGGGTAAATGCTGATAAATCGGCATTTTTGGTAACCCTGGTCATCACTCAGGCTCGATTCGGTAGACCCGCTTACTTACACACTCATTCAAACACATACATATCTATATAAACACACACATCAAGTACACGCAAGCAAGCACAAATATGAACATAGCGACGGGCTCTCGAAATTAATCAAGAAATCTTCCTTTTTCAAAACGGGGTAAAACCAATAAATAAATTTTCAATTTTTGCAGCGGGAAGTTAAAAATAATATCGATATATAATATAAAATTTATTTGTTGGGTGGTTAAGCAATGCCTATATGCATTTTATTGGCGCTTTATACCAAATCGTCAATAGACTTTAACCACAGTTTTGAAAAGTTTCAAAGCTCTTAACCTATCAAAAGATTTCTATAAACCATTTGAAAATTTAAATAAAAACCCACAAATGATTTTATAAAATCACATTATAATAAGTGTAGTAGGCTATGAAACTTATACAAAGCAAAACCCAACAAACAACTTTTATTCGATATGACTCCATTTTATTTTTTTACACCTTTAACAATATCCAACATATTTAGTATTTGGCGGAACATGTTCATGGATTATTTTTACAGCAGGTTCTGGAGCATAAAGTAACTATATTCACAAAAAAACTTAAAAACTAAAACAAAAACCATGGTTATGTAAAGATTGTTCGCCAGCGTGAATAATAAAAATAAATTTGTTGCAGAGTTCGTCGCTACTGCCACCAACACCATGATTCTGTGTATTCTGATATACGCAAATGTTTTTTGGCAGGAATATTCGCACCGAAAGGTTAATCGCATCAATTGGATTCCCAATATAATTATTACACCATTGAACTGTTAGCTGGTATAGCCGCCAACATCTTTATACATTAACAAAAAACATTTGTTATGTACAGTACGTAGCATAGAATTTCGAAATTATATAGTGGATAACATATTTCTTAAAAATTTATATTTAGTGTTAAGCCCTCAAGGCCTAACAGTTATTTCAGCTCCACAATAAAACAGAATATTGATAACAGCAATCATGCTGAAACAAATTATAGATTGAGATATAAAATAGTAATAAAAGTAGAATACTTGCAATTTTTATACAGCAACTTATTTTGATTATATCTTTATCATATTACTTCTATTCTTTTAAGGTTGTTAAACATTGGTTTCGCAACACATTGTTTAAGGAACGTCAGCGTAATAAAGACTCACCCTATAACTTCAACAATCCACCTTCAACAACTCTGAATTTGGAAGAGTATGAACGCACCGGCCAAACGAAAGTAATGCCCCTAACAGAACAACTGCAAAATCACCAGTTGCAAATACCATCTCGTCCATCATCTGCTCATTCCATTAGTAATACTAGTGAATATTCTAATCAGCAGCAACAACAACAGCAGATGGAACACAAACAAAGAGAGGAAGCCGAGAGTTTGCGATCTCAAGCTTCCAGTGCGGGAAGTTCAGCATTCCCTTTAGATGTTCAAATAAAAACCGAACCCGGTGAAGATTTAACAACCTTACCGTCGCCAACAATAACGGTAGAAAACTCCACTGCAACAGCTATGACATTTCTAAAACAACAACATCAACAAAAGCTACGCTTTTCCAGTTTGGATCAACAGGATCATGATCTCATAATGATGTCCGAGCAGAGTTTATCTTCAGCTGCACAACAACAGCAACATGCTGCAGCGGTTGTAGCTGCAGCCTCATTTTATAATAGTTATGAAACCAAATCAGAGAGTGAGAGTTCTGACATCCATTCACGTCCACATACACCCAATAGTAGTACTACATCGAATTTATATGCCAGCATGAGTGACTTGCTAAGTCAACAGATGGAAAATATTCCACTGAATCAAATGGGTCCTCCAAAAAAATTTCAGCTCAATCCAAATACGAATCCAGGCAGCAACATTAGTAGTACACCCAGCGATCGAAACATGCCACTTGCAGGTAGCAACAGTGGTAGTACTGGATCTGGCGGAATTACAGTTAGCAGCAAACTATTTGAGAAACATTCTCCTTCAGCGCAATATGACAACAATTCAAATTCATCCAACTCTTCTACAACTTCCAGCGGAAAAAGGGCAAATCGAACACGTTTCACCGATTATCAAATAAAGGTTTTGCAAGAGTTTTTTGAAAATAATTCCTATCCTAAGGATAGTGATTTGGAATATTTAAGCAAGTTATTATTGCTTTCGCCACGAGTTATTGTTGTATGGTTTCAGGTAAGTCTAAAACGTTGTAACATTGCAAAACTGAATTGTGATCTCTTGAGCAATATTGTGAATCGAAATACGACAAATATGAGTACATCAGAAAATTGCGTCGAGTTGAATATTAGTTCTTTCTATAATCCCAGCAGACAAAAAGCTTAATTTCTTTTGTAAGTTATTCCCCGGTCTTGAATAATGAAAAGTTACCGATATCATATCTACTTTTCGGATTGAAGTTGGTGGTAATCAGGTTTTGAATTCAAAAAACAAGTCTGGATTATCGTTATATTCGGATAAAACTATAACATATTTTGGTTTTGTATCCAACTGTTCATATTAGCTTTAACGTATATTACAGTATGATATTTATTTGTTGGGTGGTTATCAAAAGACTTCTATAAACCTTTTGAGATTTAAAAAAATCACATTATAATAAGTGTAGTAGGCTATGAAACTTATACAAACCAAAACCCAACAAACAACTTTTATTCGATATGACTCTATTTTATTTTTCTATACCTTTATACAATTAGAAATCCTTTGGATAACAATGAAAGTATTTATAAGACAAATTTAAAAACAAAATCTCAATTTAATTGTTAATAAATTAACTATTTGTTATACTGTCATTGTACTATTATAATATGAAATTTATTTGTTGGGTGGTTAAGCAATGTCTATATGCATTTCATTGGCGCTTTATACCAAATCGTCAGTAGACTTCAACCACAGTTTTGAAAAGTCTCAAACTTCCCAACTTATCAAAAGACTTCTACAAACCATTAAATAAATTTCATATTATAATAGTACAATGACAGTATGTCAAATAGTTACTTTATTAACAATTTAATGTATATTATAATAAAAACGATTGGCTAATTTGAAGCATGTTGAGGTAGAACTCGTAATTAGAATTTTGTGATATAATTCTGTAGAACCAATATACCTGTAGGACAGAAGCCAAAACAAGACCGTTAATGTATAAACTTGAAACAATATTTTATTCGAACAGGTATATAGAAGCTAGTTAAATTAAAAATGTATGATCGAATGATATATCTTCACTATTTGATCTCTAATTCTTGAGATACACTAAAAATTTTACTTTTGCCTTTATTACACAGTTCAATATTAATATATTGGTTTTTCTTACATTAGAATGCTCGCCAAAAACAACGTAAAATATATGAAAACCAACCAAACAATTCGCTGTATGAATCGGAGGAGAAAAAGCAAAATATAAATTATGCTTGCAAGAAGTGTAGTTTAGTTTTCCAGCGTTATTATGAGCTAATTCGACATCAAAAAAATCACTGCTTTAAAGAGGAGAATAATAAAAAATCTGCAAAAGCGCAAATAGCAGCCGCTCAGATTGCACAAAATTTAAGCTCTGAGGATTCAAATTCATCAATGGATATTAATAGTTCAGCTGCGGCGGCTCTTTTGGCACAGCATCATCCAGCTGTTGGAGTTGCGACTGCTGCTATCGGTCTAGGCAAAAATACTCTGTCGGCCAGAGAATTCAGTCCAATTCCAAGTAATGCTACTACACCTCCACGAGACCAGGGAAACAGCAATAACAGTGAACATCAGAAATTCGTTTGTGACAAATGCAAATTGACCTTTACTCACTTTGATCATTTCCGTGAACACCAACTGATGCATTTGGTAAATCCAAACTTACATTTGTCATCTGAAGCACATACAGCAGCCAGTACCGCTGCGGCTGTTGCTGCATATGGTCCATTTGGCAGCATTTTACAAAGTCTTCAACAAGCGGCTCATTTGCAACAAGCAGTTGCAGCTAACTCAGCTAGCGGTCAACCAACAGCCAAGAAACGTAAATACTCAGAGACATCATCGAACGCAGATGACGTTTCTTCAGTAGGTGGTTTCTCACTCACAGGTGTTGACTATGACAGCCATGCCAAAAAATATAACCTTTTATATCAATATTTCCTACAAAATGAGGGAAACTCTGATCTACGACAACAATTTCATAGTCAGGATAGTGCTAAATTAAATATGGAATTTTTGGCCAACTACTATCAGCAAACGGAACTAAAGAAACGTACAAACTATGAGTTTCTCTTTCAATATTATGTGGGAAATGAACAACAGACAAATGCCAACTTTGATCTAGCTGACAACAAACCGAATATAGAATTCCTATTACAATATTATCAACTTTGTGAGTCGAAAAAGTTTTTTCAGTTAGAGGCCTCGCCCCAACGAATACATGATGTACCGTTAATGCAGGGTGGTATCGATACTGCCCAACACAATACGACCGCCAGCAGTAACAGCAATATCAGTAGCCGCCCTGCTTCGGATGACAGCGAACGCAGCAGCCCTGGCGCCAGTGGTGTTAATGAGGAGAGCAATGGGGGTGGGGTGGTTAATAATATTGAAAATGAACAACACTCTCCTCTAATGGCCACATACAGTACAGAGTATAAAACACGTTCCAATGGTCAGCACTGTAATAATAAAAATAAAAATAGTGGCACCAATAGCAATAATAACGAATTTCCAACAAATATTGAGCTGAACAATCACAATTTTTGCCAAAATACTGCTGGAAATGAACGATTAAATAACAGAATGAGTAACAAACTTGAAGAGCAAATGGATCAATTGGACGGGCTACAAGAAGTTAAAAATCAGACTAATTCAAACCATGCCGGTTGTAGTTCGGCTGCGATAACTGCACGAGAATCGCCAATACTTATAACGACCGATAACACATCAGTCTTGGGTAGCTATTACCAAAACTTAGAAGATTTTCTTGATGCTACCATGATAGAAAATCACAATCAAACCCTTATTTTTAACACGGAAACGCATAATACACCAGATCTTAAAAAAATATCCGAACCCAATTCAATCTCTTTACTCACCCACGCGGGGGAAGCTGCCAACCATATTCCTGAAAGCTCTAATCAAAAACAAGCAAATAAACGTTTACGAACAACAATTCTACCAGAACAGCTAAATTTTTTATATGAATGCTATCAGAATGAATCCAATCCAAGTCGTAAAATGTTGGAAGAAATTGCAAAAAAAGTCAATCTCAAAAAACGTGTTGTTCAAGTAAGTTTGAATGTCAGGTTTGTCACAGAAATCAAAAAGGAACGTTAGCGAAAACGTATTGAAATTTCTTTTATTACAAATCAGTAAAATCCAGTGTGCTTCGCTACTCTTCTTGTTCTTCACGCATAGGTCACACATTACTTTGTCTTTATCGTACAATTTGTTCTCAAATTAAACGCTATTGTATAAATGTAGTTATGCATAGGAAAATTATCAAGACTGTGTATTCCCCACACAGTCAACAAATAAATTTGTTCTTAGCGTCATATAGTTGGAAGTTTTTAAAAATTTAAAACTATTGGTATTTCTATCTGGTTTTATGTGATGTACATACAAACAAATAAATACCGGTTCATTTTCTTCTTTCAATATAAATATTCATTTAAATTTGATTTTTGATTTTAAGTTAAAACCAATTGCTTTATCCTGATTTTATCATAAAAAATAATTTTGTTAAAATCATATCAAGTTGATTTTAAGTAGAATTTTGTGTCCGATGTACTAAATTCAATTCTACCAAGTTTAAAATATTGAATACAGCTGATATTATTAAATAACGGTTTAAACAAATGGACACAGCAGCAACAAAAATAAAAAATTTGATTTTTATTGCAATCAGTTTGCCAACATATCCTAGTTCAGTTCTAAAGAAATTTCATATATTATATAAATGGCAGAGTGCCTTTCATAGAATGCTTCACGTAAGTGTGTTTGCCAATGTCCACACATTTCGTGGCTTCATTGCCAGTTGTAAGGTTTTAAATTTCCGATACAATCACAAACGCATTTTTTGTTAGGAAAGAACTTACGTTTTTAAGAAGTAATTCTTTACTTGTTATAACCATTTTCACATATATCTTACAAATCGAAACTGATATATTTTACTGATCAAAGCAAACAAATTAAATATTGAAATGAAATACTGTAAGAAATACACATATTTTTACGGTAAGTTTATTATTTTTGCATAAACTTATCAGACAGACTGTGTAGTAAAACCTGATTTTGTGAAATTCGGAATGTGTAGGCAAATTCAGGTATTTACAGTCTTTCGGCTAAAGCCAGGTTTTAACTCCTGACATGCCAAAAAAAATATGGCCCACAAGTCCACAATAAAACTTAAACTAGGGGAGAGATATCTTGAATATAAAATAAAACTAGGCATAACGAGTTTATAAGTGCGGAGTTCTCAAGGAATAAATATTTCAATTTTCTTTTCATAACACAAGAATCGACAAATAATGTATTTGTTATTAGCTTTGTAAAGAAAAAAAGCTTACAAATACGTATGAGAAAACTGAGGAATGTTATTTTTCCCCTTTTTGCGAATTCTGTGACATACTTTGGGTTTACTTTGTAATTTGAAAGCATTTTATTTCAATTAAATCATACCAATAAACTAAAACCTTCAATTATTTTTTTCCTTTTCATTTATTTTTCTATTTGTTTTTCCTTTTTTAGTAATTTTGAGGGCGACGTTAAAAAAAGAAAGTCTTCTATTGTCATCTGAACTGAGTTGATATGACAGAGAGTGTCTACAAACTATTTTATTTATTTGTAGTTGTAATTTTATTTTAATTATAATTAATGTTTTGTGAATTGTTTTATTTTTAGTGTTGTAATGTTGTAATTACTTTAACGAATTCGAAACATTTACCACAAGTAAATCGAATAAAAGTTGTGAAATATTCCTAAATGTATACAATTAAGTATTAATGTATGTATGTGTGTATATTTACAGCCAGGGGCAATTGAATGGAAAAGAACAATTAATTTTTATACATATTATAGAAATAGCACGAATTTAATTCGAATTCGTTAAAAAATTATATATAAATATATTATTTTTAGAACCACGTGGCCTTAGAAATGCATTTTGATTTTATTTTGCCCTTTTATCAAAATAATTTTATATGCTCTATTTTATATAAGTTTTAAGATTTTACCTGCTAGTTTTCCATTCACAAAACTAATGATTAATGATATTATTTGCATATCTTTGTAAAAAAGGTTTGGTTTCAAAATACACGAGCCAAAGATAAAAAATCTCGTAACCAACAAAGGAAACATTTCTCAA
>OY776281.1:3530678-3535678 GCA_963675445.1 Linnaemya vulpina | reverse complement strand
CGCATTGCAGCACTCTCTTTCGACGGAATTTTATCGAAAATTCAATATTATCGCCTCCTTAATATCTCTTTCAGAAAGCACTGCATATGCTGTCTTAAGAGATATGATATAAAAAAATTTATATCATACGATAAAACGATGCAGACAAATTTATCAATCATATAGTCGATGTTGAAAATGAAGCCTTATTTTTAACTGTATTAGTAGGAAAAAAAAAATTTATAACTTTTAGAAATTAATTTTTTTTAAATGTCCGAATTTTCCTAAATCCTCCAACTTAATAGAGCATAACTTCTAAATTTGGTAAAGAGACTAGTACTATCTTTTAGTCCAAACTTTCCTCTACACTCCTATACCCCATTGTGTACATGGCACGATCCGACCGTGACCACCAGAGCAATTGTCCTGATACACGGTTAAATATTTTTTGTGTTTTCTGTTGTGCTCATATTTGAAGTATATTTTTGTCAAATCGCTTTTATGAAAGACAGATTTCAGATGGAAAATTACTTAATTTTTAAATTTAGTTTACCCTTATTTTAAAGGTATAAAATAGTTTTTTTCGGAATTGCTGGGGCATAATGTATATGTTTATATTCAGAAGTATGTCTAATAAGGAACATATCTCAATTAATTATGGTAAAAACATTGATATATAAGAAGCGCTGTGCAAGCTCAAACTTCTTCAAAAAACGAGCCTCTGAGCCTTCGTATTAAAAATTTCAAAGGAGTCAAAGTTTGACACATTCTAACAAAATTTTACATTCTTAACAAGTATAAGTTGTAAACGTGACTAAATATCAGATTGTGTCTAAATCAAACTCTAAATCCATCATAACTATTTTTCTAACTAGTCGATTTTAAAGGTTTATACCTTACCTTAAAACCTATAGTCTCCACTAGTGAACAAAAAAACCAGATCAAAATTCCAATCCAGTCAATCGTTATAGACTTTTGATCGCCTTCTCGCGAAATGGTTCACTGTGTAGCGGTTAGTAGACATGTGGCAATGTTTTACTAACGTATGATTCGCTTTAAGTGAGAATAACCTCTCTACATATTTTTTTATTCAGAGTTATTAAGCTTTTTGGGCATAACCTATACTGGGGCATTATACAGACTACTAGATTTTGTTAAAATTCCTCTGAGTCAAGCCTGGTTCTGTGATAACCTGATATGAAAGAAATTTCATCACAACTTTTCATAATACTTTTAAAATGATACATAATGCGATTCTCATATATGTAAGTTATGAAAAAATGTTTCATTCCACCTGCAGCAGTGAAGCTTTTGTGCTAATGAAAAATAAATATTATATATTAGGGGAACACGCCAAAAAATCAGCAATATTACGAACTAATTATAAATATAACAAAATTAATCATTTAGGATCATAATCCATTCTTTTTGACTTTCGGCCGGTCGTTTATTTTTTTAAATACCTTTAATGTTTCGTAAATAAATATGAAAATTAAAAGTTCTTATCAGTTCTTATCACTGAAAAGAGCTACTGAAAGAGACAGATCTAATGAATCAACTGAAACAACTGAGCTAAAAACGCTCAATTGAATGAAAGATTCACCTCGCTCAATTGACTGAATGATTCAATTGAATTAATTCATTCAGGAGCCGTACAGTTCTAATTAAATTTTCTGTTATTTACATTGTGTTTATCGACAATATACAATTTTCTGCTGTCAATATGACATGAAAGGTATCACTAATTGATGCCATCATTGTTCACATAAAGAATGCATTTTGGTAGAATGTCAATTAGTGCAAAGTTTCCTTAAGCAAATGTGGACGGCTTTCTAAATTTTGTTTGTTAACATACATATTTTCATAAATGCATATGACAAATAAGATACCAAAAAACTTTTCAATTGGTTGGTACCACTGGAATTATAAGGAAAAAATTAAGAGCAACGAAAATTGTGGATAAGACCAGGCGTTGTCAACTCAGCGTTTAATGTGCTTTTTCGATTCATCTGTGCGAAAAATTTTGAAGTTTGTGATCAGTGCTTTTTTGGTCGTGACGGTGGCACAAAAACGATAATTCGAAAACAAATTATTGATAAAAAAAAATTTAATTTGTATGAAGAAGAACTGTTGTCAAATATGTAGAACCAAATTACTTAAGACATCGTTTTCACAGGGAACGTCTTCTTTGACAAAGTGGTTTCTATTTTCTTTTAAGATTTCATTCAATTCCTGATAAGCAGGAGGCTAAATGCTATGAAGAACACCTAAGTCCTGCGCGGAAGTGACATAGTATTACATACGAAATTTTAAGAAACATTTGTATAAAAATAGTGGTAAAGCTTATTCTGTCAAAGATTTGATAGACGTGGACGTGCCTTTAATCTGATAACCACTTTGAATTTAAATTGGAAAAATAAGTTCCTTGGGTGCTAGAAAATGACGTTTATGTTCTGCAGCAGTACGAACAAAAAAAGATGAATTCTTTCATTCCTTTCGATATTACAACGCGTTTAAGATCGTTTTCATATGTAACTCAATTACATTTTGTATTTAAGTAAATTTAAGTTTTGTTTAAATAAATAGCACACATTCAACGAAATCCTAAGCTATTCTTATTTATTGGATAAATAACGTATATTACCAAATTGGTGACCCCGCTTTAGAACCGATTTGCATACGGAATCTTTTTGCAAATTTCCCACAAAAGAATTGCAAATCATTTGAATTTTACTTGGATTTCCGCCATCTTGTTTTTTTGGTGCAACGTGTCTGGGTTAACTTGTTAGCCATTTTGCGTTTATTAACAAGTGTGTGCGTGACATTGGTTAAAAAATATGTCTCATGACGAGGCAGGGCACGCAGCCGCTAACGATAGTGGTCTTTCACAATCATCTGCTGCCAATGCTAGCGCCGTGTATGCCAGGTTGCCGGTGCCCGCAATGTCGAGCAGAAATATCGAGGCTTGGTTTACCACTATGGACTTCTGGTTCACGGCCTCTGGCATAACCGCCGATAAACAGAAGGCCGCAACAATATTAGCAGCGATGGATCCGAATGTTATTTAACAGTTGGCTGATGTAATTGCAACGCTGCCACAAACAGACCGCTTCGCCTACGTAAAACAAAAACTTATTGATCACTTTGCTGATAGTGAGCAGCGTCGCCTCAACCGTCTTTTATCAGATCTGCCGTTGGGAGACAAAAAGCCATCCGAATTGTATTTCGAAATGAAGCGCATTGCTGGTAACACGCTTGAAGACGCAGCATTAAAAGGCCTTTGGACAAAACGTTTGCCTGAATTTGCTCAGCCGGTGGTCGCTGCCTCGACTGGCCCCCCAACTGAATTCACGAAAATTGCCGATTCAATTGTCGATGCCATGGCACCGAATTAAATTCAACGTGTTCAGTCGCAAGCACCAAACGAAATCAGCGAACTACGTACAGCTGTAATTGAGTTAAGCAAAAAATTTTAAAGACTTTCGACACGATCACGCTCACGTGGACCAAGTACACAACGCAACCGTTCTAAAAGTCACCAAACATACCAAAGCAACACTTCTGGTAATGAATGCTGGTACCACAAGAAGTATGGCCGCAGCGCTCAAAAGTGCCGAAGCCCATGCAGACATAAGCGTCGGCAGAGTACGCAGCGTGCAGCCGTCACTTCCAACAACTGACTTGGTAGACAGGTAGAGGATGCAAGCGAAAGCTCCCCCACCAAATGTCAAATTTTTCGCTTACAGGTGAGAGACATATATAGTAATAAAAAGTTTCTGGTCGATAGTGGCGCCGATGTATCCGTCCTGCCCTTAACGTCGAAGTCGTTTGATGTCCATCCGACAGCTGTTGTTTTATACGCCGCCAATGGTTCTCCTATTAAGGTCATCGGAGAAAAGCGCCTTAAATTGGACCTAGGCTTGCGCCGAGACTTTCACTGGTCTTTTGTAATCGCAGACGTGACGTCACCGATTATCGGATCCGATTTCATCAAACACTACGATTTGTTAATCGACCTGCGTCGTAATCGCCTGATCGACAACATAACCGGACTCGTCTCACAACTAACATCCTCATCGCATTTCGAAGCAGCCGTCATCAAAACGTACGACACAAATAATTCTTACGCCGGCATTTTGGAGCAATTCGCTGACATCACCAAGCTCACGCCGTATGGTTCAGCAACAAAATCTTCTATTTCGCACAAAATTTAAACAACTGGTCAGCCCGTTTTTTGCAGACCGAGACGTCTTTCGCCGGAGAAGCTTTTGGCCGCTAAATCCGAGTTTGATTTTTTAATAAAAACTGGTATTTGTCAACCGTCTAACAGCAATTGGTCAAGTCCGCTCCATATGGTAAAGAAGAATGATGGTACCTGGAGGCCATGCGGAGACTACCGTGCTCTAAATGCTCGCACATTGCCAGATCGGTACCCTCTGCCGTATCTGACGGATTTTACAACAAATCTGAGAGGTAAGACATTTTTTTCAAAGATTGACGTTCAGAAAGCCTTCCACCAGGTACCGATCTGTCCCGATGACGTCCCGAAAACGGCAATTAGTACCCCATTCGGCCTCTACGAGTTCAAATTCATGACTTTCGGCCTGTGCAACGCGGCACAAACGTTTCAAAGGTTAATAAACGAGGTGTTGCGAGGCCTTGATTTCGTTTTTCCCTATATCGACGATATTTGCGTCGCATCAGCTTCGGCCGAACAGCATCGTCAGGATCTAATCACAGTTTTTCGTCGTCTTCGAGACAATCATCTCACAATAAACGTAAACAAATGCGAATTTGGGAAAAGCGAAATAAAATTCCTCGGACATTTGGTCAACGCTGACGGCATTCGCCCTCTGCCCGAAAAAGTTGCGGCTGTCCTGGATTTTCCAAAACCCAAAGTGGCTCAAGAGCTTAAGAGGTTTATCGCCATGGTAAACTTTTACAGGAAGTTCTTGCCACATGCGATATCGTATCAAATGCAGCTGCAACAACTTATCATCGGCAATAAGAAAAACGACCGC
>OY776281.1:3505678-3525678 GCA_963675445.1 Linnaemya vulpina | reverse complement strand
TTATTAAGGAATTCAAAGAAAATCATAGTAATTTGTTTTTTTATTCATATAAAATGGTCACACGCAATAACCCTTTCTATAAATTATATTACGTTATTGTGCACTAAAGCATTTAGGATTTTAGTAAAATATAATATAAAAAAGGATACAATTATTTTGGAAAAATCAAGAGAGTTAGAGATTTTAATAAAAATATTTAAACCTTTTTAAAAATGTTTATATAGAAAAATAATTTAATTATTATTAGTAAAATTATGTTTGTTAATATTTTTCATTTATTTATTAATTTTTTTTTATTATTCTTTTTAGAATTGCTTTTGTATTTTTATTTATTTGAAAAAAATCTGCACTTTTCTTTGCTTAGAACTATGTACTTTTTTCTATAGCCCAAAAGCAGTGCTTTCGAAGGAGGACCAATAATTAAAAGTCCAATAATTGCTATTTGTAGTGGAAACAATCATCACAACCATTCTGGGGTTGAGCGTTTGCACAAGTCAATAATAAATGATTTTATATCATTTCGTTCCGGTTAAGTTTTAAAGATAATATGAAATATTAAAATATGTTTCTTACTTGAATCCATTAGTTTGTCTGATGGAGCAGATAAATTTTATATATATATATATATATATATATATATATTTATATAAAAGAAAAAAAAAAAATATATATATATATATATATATATATATATATATATATATGTACATATATAATATTTATTGAAAAATTAAGTATCAAAATATTTTATTTTATTGGCGCAGGTGATTCGTTTGGCATTAGTAAATTACAAAATTAGCGCCAAAATTCTTTATAGACGGCGGAGCTGTTATTGAATGATATTTTTAGTGGATCTGTGAATCGTTCAGGAATGGACCTGTTTTATTTTAAATTAACTCATTTTGTCTTAAATATGAATTGAATTGATATATAAATTAATTCATGATAAATCAAAAATTTTGAAATTCCAAAATCTGTCAGAGACTGATAATTCTTAAAGAATACAAAAGCTCGCTTGGAGCGGTTAAAATTTCATCCATGTTCCTAAGCTCACAACAGCATTTTTCACATTGCAATTTTTGAATAATTTTAAGTGCAACATACTCAACGAAGTATCTCATGGAAAACAGTTCAAAATTTATCTTCTCAGAATTATTAAATATACATTCTAAAAAGTAATCTGCATATACATCATCGTCAAAATCAACCCTTTCATTAGGGCCTATTTCAGTATGTTCACTTGAGGAATATATATATATATATATATATATATATATATGTATATATATGTATAATATATATGTGTGTATATATATATATATATATATATATATATATACATATATATGTATATATATATATATATATATATATATATATATATATGTATATAAATATATGTATATATATATATATATATATATATATATATATATATATGTTTATATACATATATATATATATATATATATATATATATATATAAGTATATATATATATATATATATATATATATATATATATATATATGTATATATATATATATAAGTATATATATATATATATATATATATATATATTTATATATATAAATTTTTTTTTGTGAACATACATATATCATAAGTATCAATTTAGTTAATCTCGTCTTGTTCAAGTTCACAGTTACTGGAAAGACTTGATTGAACAATTTTAGCAACCATAACTTTTGCCAAAATAGCATTTAACCCGGCTACGGAAGGGTTGTTATTGCTGCCTTTTGCCGCAGTAGAGAAAATTTATTTTCTAACTTGTCCTGATTAAGAGATTTTGTCATGACATAATATAAATCACCCTCTTCTTTTAAAATGTCATTAACCAGTAAATGGACTGAATTAAAAGTGAGCTTCATACCATTTAAAAAAACACGCTTTTCTGGTCAATGAATTCCACGTCATCCAGATATTCCATTAATTTTTTTTATAAATTTGTGAGGTTCACTGTTAACTTGAACTGCAGTTCTGTAGCAGTTATCGCCATAAAGGGAACCACTATCAAGACAATCGAAAATCTTACCAATTTTTTCCACAAACTGTGGTGTTCAAAGGGCTACATCTGCGGAACAGCTCTTAAATTATGTAGTTTTGCATATTGTTTTAATAGCAGCTGTAACAGTTGTGCAAAAAAATTGAGTTGCGAATCTCACGCAAATTTTCAAATTATACTCCAATTAGAAAACAATGCTCTTACCATAAAATGCACGCATGAGTACCAATACTTTAGTTCTTACAAAACCTGTTGTTTCGAATCCATCTATTAAATCTAAACTCTGATTATACCTTAACTCTTTTCTTATGATCATTTTGTCCATAACCAAAACCATTTACTTAGAATCTCTTTCGTCCAACTGTGCGCATTTTTGCTTTACGACCTCAAAGGCATTATTCCTTAAAAATATATTTATGTGAATAAGAAAATGATTTTAACAATTGTTTGTATTAATGTGGGGTAAAGAATATGTATTTTATTTGTGTAGAAACAAATAAATATCGACTCGCACCGAAGTGTTAATACCTACAGACATGTGCAAAATCTGATGCAATTTTTGACGACTACTTTCAACTTCGTAAAATAAAATATCCATTATATATATATATATATATATATATATATATATATTCAAATTACCTTATTGGCAATAAAACATATTACAAATTACCTTATTGGCAATAAAACATATTACAAAAAAGTAGTTTCCTTTTTTAACCATCTGAGCACTAGATGATATGTACTTATAGATCTCCCATGAAGCATGCTCACTAGAGCTGTGCCGAACTTCATCAAACGCTCTCAAACGCTCGTTTTTGACAGCAACCTCTAATCAAACCCGTGTAATTTAAATGGGTTTGATTAGAGGTTGTTGTCAAAAACGAGCGTTTGATGAAGTTCGCCACAGCTCTAATGCTCACGCAATAAAGTTATTATAAAAAATTAAGCATATATATTCTATGTACAAAAAATTTTTTATAAAAACTTTTCTACCGAAAATTTTTTGATACACAACCTTTTCGGTATAAAAATTATCCATTTAAAATATTTGATGGAAAATGAGTTGTAATAAAAAATTTTCTTTCTGTATATATTTTTTACAAAACTATTTTCATTATATAATGTTTTCTATTGAAAGATTTTTATTACAATTTTTTTATGAAGAGATGTAGCTTATGAAATTTTTTATAATCAAGGAATTTTTTTCCATAGAAACATGTTTGTTCTGAAATTTTTTCTACTAACATTTTTATTATGAATGAGTTTTTTACTATAAACAATTTTTCATTATAAAATATTTTTTATCTAAAAATATTAATTGAGATATTTTTTAGAAAAATATATAAAACATTTTATAATATTTTCTTTGGAAAAAATTTCAATGTGTGCGGACTAAACATTGTAGAAAATAAAAATGTATGTACATTTGGAAAAAACAAAAAAAAGGACAGTTTTCTTGGGCCTCAGCAATAGTATGAAAGAACTATTATAAATAAATAACAGCCACACTTGTGAATGTATGTAAATATATACATCTATACAAACATATACAACATATAGTGTAAGAAAATATATTAAGTTACTCAAAAATTGTGTTTGCAAAAAACATGAGAAAGAGAATAAATAAGTCATTGGCTTTCGAAGTACAAAATTTTTGAATTTTTGTAATATACCTATGGCGTGCAACATCTTTATATGATAGAGTCTTTGCTTCCGCCTTAAGTTTTTTATCCAAATGAATGAGCTCTCAAAGTTACGGTCGTATATATAAAGATTTTTGCGTAATCTTCTTCAGGCATTAGACATTTTTCCCGACAAATTTGCCCTAAAACGAACAAAATATCGTAAACCTTTAAAATGTCTTCTAGATCTTTTATACATCTTTACGCAGCATTTCCTGCCCGATATTAAATTGTTTATTTTCTCAGTTGCATTCATCATGTAAAGCAAAAGAATATACACACGCACATAAATATTGTATCTGAATCATTCATTAACAATGTTTTGAAATGAAAATATAATTTTCTGTAAAGATCTTCAAACAAGTTTGCATGTGTTTTTTTGCTTATGATTTTTTCCACCATCTCTTCAGTACCATAAGTTAAATTTGATGAAACCAACTTTTAAATATGTTCGATGACCAATGATCCAACACATTGGTTTCTGCTTTTTTTCTTCGTTTTTTCTAGAGCTGTGCCGAACTTCATCAAATGCTCTCAAACGCTCGTTTTTGACAACAACCTCTAATCAAACCCATTTAAATTACACGGGTGTGATTAGAGGTTGTTGTCAAAAACGAGCGTTTGATGAAGTTCGGCACAGCTCTAGTTTTTTCCCTTACCGCCGGCAACAATAAAGATTTCAAAATTTTATTTCATGCTTTGTTCGACATGCGTTTTTTTATAATGTATATTCTTTGGTCATACCAAAGACTATAATATAAAGATGTTGCACTTCCATATATTGATTTGCTGGTTGTGAAATGTTAATGGGATTTAGAGCAGCGACCATTAAAGAGAGTTAAAAATTTTTACTCTTAGCCAGAGAAACTTGTAGAGAGAAATATCAAAGGAGAGAATACTTTAAAGTATACAGATGTACATCCATATGTATGTTTGTGCTTCTGTGTATTTTTCATTTATTTTTTTCATAAAAAATGTATGTGAATAGTGTGACCAGATTTTAAAGAAATGTAAAGCTAAATTAGGTTTGAAATAGAGCTGAAGAAGGAATTTTAAAGCCAATAAATAAAGTCAAATTTCTTTTATAGCTTTGCAATAGCAACTTTTCATTATATCTATATTTTATACCTTAAATGTTGTTTATGTAGGTATAAAAATTATATATATATATATATATATATATATATATATCTTTTCTTTTTAAATAAGAAACATTCAGTTAATAATAACATAATATTATTTATTAAGCAAATATTCTGTTCATAGATATAACTTCTATTTATTTTGAAATAGAAATATATTACACGATATTGGAATTAAAGAAAAGGCTAAACATTGTTGAAAAAAAGCCAAGAACTAAATATTTCCAGCTAAACATTAAACTAGTATAAGTGCTATATTAGGCTGTGCCGAATCTTATATACCCTTCACCAATGTACGTCTGGCATAATATATATTTTTAAGTACTAATTCTGTTCTTTGTAAGTTATAAAATAGTTTTAGCCAGAAAACAAATATAATGTCAGTTGTCTTTTTGGTTACTTTTATGAATGAAAAAAAAATTATTTTCCACCGCTAGAAAAGAGATTTTGATTTTATTTAAATATTTGATGAAAAATTTTGCTTTTCCTGAATTAAAAATAGTCTTAATTAGTAAAAATTAACGTTAGTCTCTTTTTTATTACATTTATGTATAAACAAATTGTAGTTTCCTATCCCTGGAAGAGCAAATATATATTTTTTTTAACGAAATTTTGATATTTTATGATGAGAATGTTTAATTTTAAAATTTTTTTTATCTAAAGAAGTCTTCATGATGTATATATTTATTTATTTAAGAAAAACTACAAGATTTGTAACCATTTCTGTCACTATCATGTACACTACAATATTTCAGTTATCCAACCCTGGAATCGAGATTTTGATTTTTAAATTTTTAAAACCAATTTTTTTCCAGAATAAAAAATAAATTTAGCCAGGAAAAAAGACGTTAGTTAATTTTTGGTTATTTTTATGTATGAAAAATTTAAATTTCCTAACCCTGGATAGAAATTTTTAATTTTTAAAATTTTTTTCATCTATGCAAATCTTCATGATGTATAAAACGGTTTTATTTAAGAAAAACTTAAAGTTTTTAAGAGTTTTAGGTATTATATGTACCACAAAATAGAGAATGTGTCAAAAAAAATTGAATTATAATATCAATATAAAGAATACGTATTTCATTTTTATAGAAACAAATATAGTGTTATCCATTTCGTGGTTTCAAAAGTATAGGACTGGAATTCAACCTGTCAAACTAAGTTGTTAAACTAATCTTTTTCTTTTCAGTTGAAAGTCTGACATTGACGAAAATGGATCGCTTAACTATCACACAATGCATAAAAATTATCAAAACATACTACAAAAATGGTGATTCTGCAACAGCCACATATCGTGCTTTAAGAGGAGATTATGGTTTACATAATCGTCCAACTACGCAAGCAATTGGCAAAATTGTGAAGAAATTTGAAGAGACTGAAGCGGTTACAAATATTGTAAGGCCTGTGCATCATCGTTTCGCTCGTTCCGCTGAAAATATTGCTGCTATAAGTGAAAGTGTTGCCGAAGACCCGAATGTGTCGATTCCTCGTCGTTCTCAGGAATTAGGACTGTCTTACGGTACATTATGGCGTATTTTACATTTAGATCTACACATACATTCATATAAAGTCCAGTTCACACAACAACTGAAGCCAGCTGACCATTCACAATGTCGTAGAAACGTGGAATGGGTGCTTGAACAACAGGCGGTGGACGGCGATTTTTCGAACAAAATTTTCTTCAGCGATGAAGCACATTTCTCACTCGGTGGGTATGTTAATAAACAAAATTGTCGTATTTGGGGTTCTGAAAATCCTCAAGTAATTGAAGAGAGGCCATTACATCCAGAAAAAGCCACTGTTTGGTGCGCTCTTTGGCCGAAGGCGTGATTGGACCTTACTTCTTCGAAAACGACGATGGAACGTCACCGTCAATTCGGAGCGTTATGGTCATATGATAACCGACTTTTTTTGCCTGCTATTGAAGAATACGACTTGGAGAACATGTGGTTTCAACAAGACGGTGCCACATGCCACACAACTCGAGCGAATATGGCCTTATTGCAAGAGACATTTCCTGGCTGCGAACCGTGGCGATATCAACTGGCCACCAAGATCATTCGATTTGACACCATTAGCTTCTTTTTTGTGCGGCTACGCGAAATACCGTGTTAATGCAGATAAACCTTTAACACTTGAGCACTTAAAAACCAACATTCGTCAAGTTATGGCTGAGATACCACCCAATATGTGTCAAAAAGTGGTCGAAAATCATCTCAAAAGAATCAATGCTTGCAACACTTCGCGTGGTGGTCATTTAAATGATGTAGTGTTTCACACATAATGTCAACGTTCAAACTTTATAATAAAAAACAAATATCATGATATATACCGGGGATAACCCGGTATATATCGACTCGCACTAAAGTGTTACACATATATACATGTGTATATTATTAATGTGCAATTTTTGACGACTACGTTCACCTTCGACTTCGTAAAATAAAATATCTATAGTATTTAATTAGTTTTTTTGCTAATTTTTTGACCTCTTTTTTTATAAATAATACAGATTTTCTTGAACTTAAGGTCTGTATATTATACATTTATAATTTATTTTCAATATTTCGTTAACCTTTGGTTAACTTCTTCAGGAACTTATAATATATAAGAATTCCTGAAGAAGTTAACTAAAGGTTAACGAAATATTGAAAATAAATTATAAATATATGAATATGTTTTGTTGTAGACCTTTTTTGAATAAATTTGTTTTGTTTGTGATGTCCTTTTCGGCGTGAGGTCTTTTTATATAATAAAATAATATTAAAACTTTTCTTTTAATATATATTTATTTCTCCAATATTTCGACCAACTCTGTTGGTCATCTTCAGGGAATTACAATTTTCTAAACAAATAAACAAAAACAATAAACTACTTAATATTAAATTATTAACAATAATAATAATTACATTTTTATAGTCCTAGTGTAGTCACTCGTTTATTCTTCTAAACTTTGTCACCTACTGTTCACTGGTTTTTTTCTTGTTCTGAGTTTGTTTATTGTACTCTATAAATGTGTGCGCAATTGTCAGTTGCTGATTTATAGTTAATTCTCTTGTCGGTGGGAGTATTTATTATGTGTAGCATCTCTTGCATGTATCTCTTTGTATTATTCTTCTCTCTTTCCAATATTTTTACTTTGCTTAAGTCTGGTTGGTGTCCAGTTATTGCACAGGGGGCAGCAAGTGCAGTTTTTTGGGTCAAAGATTTATTATTACTTAGATCAGATTTATATCCAGATATTCTAGTCTTTAGTTTTGTTCTTGTCGTACCAACATATATTTTCTTACATGCTTCGGTGTCGTCTCCATTGCAAGTTATTTCATAAACTAAATTTGATTCGTCCATTGTATTGATTTTTGATTTCATATTTGTGAATAACTTCCTTGTTGTATTGCTCGTTTTCATTGCTAGTATGTATTTGTCTCTATCATATATATCAGAATTTTTTATCCTTTCTGATAACCCAGGTATGTACTGTACTGATCTATAAATTTTTGTTGGTTTTTCGGTTATTACATTGTAATAGTTTTTTCTCTTCCGGACTTCAATTCTTATTAGTTGGTTAACTACTCTAGTTGGAAAATTATTTTTCCCCAAAATATTCTTAATTTTTATTATATTATTGTTATGAAACTCAGTGTTGCTGGTATCTAGTACTCTATTAATAAAATTAGTAGCGGTGTTTAAAATCATATTGCGAGGATGTTTTGAATAGAAATTTATAAGTCTTCCACTGGCTGAAGGTTTTTGATACCAATCTAATTTAACTATGTTGCTCTTTCTCACAATCAAGGTGTCTAAATAGGGTAATTTGTTCTCGGATTCCATTTCCAATGTAAACTTAATTTCTTTATTGAAGTCATTTAAAGTTGCTAGTGTTTCGTCTACTTTGTCGGTTTTTACAATTCCAAATAGGTCGTCAACGTATTTTGTCATTTTCCTTGGCTTAACGTCTATTTTATTTAGCACTGATGTCAGTAATTCTTCCATTATTATGTCAGCTACCACTGGACATTTCGTAAAAATTGTCATTATATTTAAAATACCTGCAATCTTTGATACAAAAAGTCAATAATTCCATAAAAAGTATCTTCGGTATATTTGTGTGCTCTTTTAACAATTCCCACTTATTTTCTATTGTTTGTATTGCAAACTTGATAGGAATGCTTGGGAATAATGAGATGACGTCAAATGAAACCAGGATTTCATCGTCAGCTATTCCTATATTGTCTATTCTAGACTTGAATTCCTTAGCATCTTTCATATTAAATTTCGATTCCTTTGTCAAAATTTTAAGAATATTACTTATATATCTACAAAGTTCGTACGATGGTGAGTCAATAGACGAGCATATTGGTCGTAATGGCATATTTTCTTTGTGTATCTTCGGCAGTCCATATATTCTTGGTGCAACAGCTATCCGTGTAGTTAATTTATTTTTATGATAATCATTGATTAATTCCAATCTGTGCATTTTCTGTACTAAAACATTGTTTTTATTTTGCAGGCTTAGTGTAGGGTCCTTCTTTATGCGTCTATATGTGCACATATCTCCTAGAATATTTCTTAATTTCATATTGTATATAGTTTTGTCCATAGTTACTGTCTTGTTTCCCTTGTCTGAGTTTAATATAATAATATCGCGGTTTTTTGATAAAAATTCTTTTGTTTGTTCTACTGTATTCAATATAAATATATCTCTCATATTTCGTTTAATTTTTCTCTTTTGCTCTTCTAGGAGTGTAACAAATTTTATTCTTGATATTTCTTGTTTTTCTTTCTCTTCTATCGTCTGAATACATTGTTCGCCGTCTGTGATGCATCGAAATAATGGAAAATTGTCATCTGTATATGGCAAAGAAAATTTTTCGCCAAGTGATAGCAACCATTCTACGTTAGTCGGAATTGTTTTCTCAGTCCTATTCACGAACCAGTCCTTGTTGAATTTCATGTTGATATTAATAGAAAAATTTTAATATTATTTTATAAATATATAATATACAGACCTTAAGCTCAAGAAAATCTGTATTATTTATAGTATTTAATTTAAAATTACTTTATTGGCAATAACACATAGTAAAAAAATTGTTCCCTCTTATAATGATTGAAAATTTTTACTTTCTGAGCACTTGATGATTTGTACTTACATGTACATATGTAGGTCTCCCATGAAGAATGCTTACGCAGTAAAGTTATTATATTAAGCATATCTATCCCATGTTTGAAACATACATTGTTTTCATCGAACCGTAGCGTGTCGACTAAACATTACAGAAATTAAAAATATACATATGTATGTTGGAAAAGGCAAAACAAGAAAACGACAGTTTTCTTCGGTCTTTGCAGTACTATGACAAAATTATTATAAAAAAATATCAGCCATAAGTATGTATTTGTGTACATATATACAAATATACATACATATGTACATACATAACAACAGAAAGATAATAAATAAGCCATTGAATTTCGTTGTTACATACTTGTCCCCCGCATCAAAGAGAAGCAGAACATTTTTGAATTTTAATAATATATGGCGTGCAACATCTTTATATTATAGAGTCTTTGGTAGTAGTATATACTAAATAATAACGATTTTATTGGGGTATATTATGGTGTTCAGAAACATACCTTAATTGGTGATTGTTCAATAAATATAAAATTGTTATAATATTGAATAATACAAATGCAGTGTTGTCACAGAGTGTGTTTGGTGAGCAAAACACAACTCACTGAACAATTATAGTCTAGACTCTAGATGTAGCATCTAATATTTGACAAAGACAAAATACTAAAATCAAAAGGTGTTGAGCCAAGTTGAAGGTAAGTTTACCAACATTACAATTATTATTACTTTGAAAGTAAAAACAACGTTGAAAAGAATGGGGCAAATATGTGTAATTTTAATTGGAATGGTAGGAAATGCAAAAAATGTGTGTGGTTAGATATTACGTAAATGAATAGTCTTAAATTTTTTATAGAAACGAAAATATAAAATACTATCGCACAGTGGGACGTTATGCGCAAAATGACCAAAATTCTTTGGTATATAAAAATTGTTCATGTCTGGCTGAGAAAATAAACATTTACGGACTGCTTATGCCTGTATTTTGTTCTACTCAACAAATTTTGTTTCTACATTCTAGAGAATTTTTTGACATGCAACGTCATGTGGAATTATTATGCGGCTAGCATATTTGTATTTTGCGTCCGATGTCCCTGCTAGATTTCTAGATATGTTTGCTACCAAGACTTAGTTTTATTTATATAAGGATTGATTTTTATTATTGTTATAATTTGTTCTTTGTTAATATAATTTATTAGTTGCATGCACTATTAGCTGTATGAATGTCTAAATAAAGCTGAAACATATTATGATATGACTTCTAACAATCTGCATTTCAAATCTTTTTCGTAGTAATGGAAGGCAAATAAACACTATATTTAAAGTAACACCAATAACGATGTATGGATATGAATATAACATAATTAAAGGTATGTACCCATATAAAACTAAAAATTAATATTAAAAATATACTGAAAGAGCGCATTGTAGATTAAGACACACTTATGAAGATTCTAGGGGTGTAATTTCTTTGGCCAAAATTTGGTTATCGAAAAATAATTTTTTTTTTTTAATTTCAAAGACATTAAAAAAATTATTAGAGTTGCCATACAAAAGAAAGTGTGAAAATAAGAGCTCTTAATGTGATTATATTTTGAAATAACATTGAAAATATTTAAACAATTTTTGGTCTTTTTTACCAAGGAAACGATTTTTTAATGTTCTTTGAAAAACAAATATTGATATTTTGTTCATAAAACAATAATAGCGCCAATATCGTATCACAAAATTGCTCCACGAGATTTTTGAGTTTTATTATACAAACAATGAAAGTGCGTTACACTGTGTTAGAAACATTGTTGATTCACTAATCTAAACAATCCAGCGATCTGGCTAGTATATCAGTATGGTTCTGTAGAAAATAAATGCAGCTGCAACCTCGTTCATACGGAGTGTTGCGAATTAAGATAATCAAAAACACGGTGTGCATATAAAAATAAAGTAAAAACGGGTAACCGTTTTAAAAGCACTATTTGAGTTATTTATTATTAGAACAAAAATATATCTAAAAATTCTTGTTTTTCAGTTTTTATTTTAGATTCATTTCTTTTTTGTATTACAATAAAATACATTTAACCTCTTGATATTGCCTTAGATACGACTGGTCATAACATAAGGTCATAGTTTTTCTATATATTTATTTGTTAATTAATTAAAGAATCTTCAACAAAATATTGATGAAAAACTTTTAATAAGTTGTTGTAAGAAATTGAAAAGTGGTTGAAAAAAATCGAGAACAACAATTCTCGCTGGTACAACAACTAAAAGAAACGCTCTATATTTTCAACAAAAATTCGTAGCTCTTTAATTTTAATTTTGTGCAAATTCTATTTTTCCTATGCACATTTCACTGGGGCTAATGCAGATCAGCCCTAAGAAAAGTCTAAACAAATATTAAAGTCACAGCAAGAACTCACTGATCACTTCTGTTGGTTATTTATTAATTTAATTATTGGATCATCTCTATTTACCTCCATTCCTAAATAGAAAGATATTGCACCTCGATCTACTGCTTTCACCTGCTTACTTAGGTCCTTAATTATATCGTGCATTTCTTGTTCATCAGAGCATGCCATGCTACTCGGCAACATAAAATGCATGCTCGGCAACATAAATAGCGATTAAACACACTTGACTACCATTCCGTTTAACGTATACACAAGGATCCGATTTACAGCGACTAAAACCTATTTGGAGTAAAATTTCGTTCACCTTGATGTTCCATTCTCTGCCAGCTTGCTTTAAACCGTATAATGCCTTTTTAAGTTTACATACTTTGTTTGGGTGCTGTTTATCTTCAAACATTTTAGGCTGTACCATGTAAATATCATCTTTTAATTTCCCATTTAAGAAAGCTGCCTCAATGTCGATATGATTTGAAAGTAATTTGTGTCGTGCTGCTAAAGCCAAAAATAACCTTATGGTAGAGTGCCTAACTACAGGTGCAAATGTTTCATGGTAATCTATGTTATATTTTTGTGAGCAACCATGTGCCACCAATCTGGCCTTGTATTTCTCTATAACACCGTCTAGTGAACGCTTTACAGCAAAAACCCATTTGCATCCTATTATATTCTTACCATTTGGCCTATCTACCAATTGCCATGTGTCATTCTTCATCAATGAGTTATACTCTTTTGACATTGCCTCCTTCCAATTTTCACAATTTTCTGAATGTAACGCTTCGTTAATGCTGCTTGGATTTTTGATTAACATATTTATCATTTCAACTCCATCTTCAGTAATATACACTTTACGAGGTCTACCTCTACCACCTGTTTTTACTAGCTTAGGCCTTCCTCTCTTTCTCCTTTTACCAATATGAATTTCACCTTTTTCATCTTCTCTATCAGTTTCACTACTTGATAAATCTGTCTGATAAACATAATTTTCTTCTTCATCACTATCTGGCTCAACACATACTTCGTCAGCTTTACTATTTACATTAATATCTCCTACCTCTGTATTTTGTGTATCAATGTTGAAATAAAATTTGTCTTTTTCTTCAATATGTAACGACATGTTTTCAAAAGAATTCTCAAAAAGTACAACGTCTCGAGCGACAACAATTTGTTTTGTTACAGGATTATATAGACGATAACCTTTTGTATACGGTTGGTATCCAACAAATTTTATTTTGGACCCTTTTGGTAAAAATTTATCTCCTTTTGGCTTAAGGCCTTTGTTTAACACTACTGCATCACAGCCAAATACTTTGAAATGAATTACTGATGGTAGCTTACCTGTCCATCTTTCATATGGTGTGACATCTCCTAGAGCCTTTCTGGGTGACCTATTTCTAAGATACGTAGCCGTGTTAACAGCTTCACCCCATAAACTTTGTGGTAATTTTGACTGCTCTAACATACTGCGCGCCATTTCGACTAGAGTCCTGTTGGCCCTTTCTGCAATGCCATTCTGTTGCGGCGAATAGGGTACCGTTGTTTGATGCACTATTCCTCTTTTGCAAAAAAATCTTTAAATTTAGACTTTATAAACTCATTTCCGTTGTCACTTCTAGCAACTTTGATTTGGCGGCCAGTCAGCTTCTCCGCAATCGCAGCAAAATTAGCAAATGCATCACTTTTATTTTTAAGAAAACAGGTTGTAATATACCGAGAATAGTCGTCAATTATTGCCATAAAGTATAAACATCCACCAACAGACTTTGTACCAATCGGACCACATAAATCCGTATGAACTATTTCTAATAAATCCTTTGTTTGTATACTTGAATAAGATTTGTATGGTTTGGCAGAAATTTTACTCACAGCACACGTGACACAATCAATTTTATTAGGAACTTTCAAATTCAAACCTTTCACCATTCTTTTAGCTGATAATTTATTCAAATCATTTCCGTTGATGTGTCCATATCTTTCATGCCACCTTTTTATCATATTTTCTTCATATATATAATTTATACTTTCTATATTTTACACAACATTTACTTTTGCAATAAACAAACCATCATTCAGATCAGCTGATAAAACATTTTATGTTCACATTTCATGAAAGCTGTATTATTCTGAAAGTTAACAGAATAACCCGCGATTACAATTTTATTTATGGAGATAAAATTTGAATGTAGATTTGGCACATACAACACATTTCTTCATGTAAGATTACAGAATTCTGTCTGCAATTTTACATCACCAACTCCTTCAGCTCGTACGTTCTCTCCAGATGCTAGCACAACCTTTCGTTTACACTCTGTTAATTTAATAAAACTATCTCTGCTTCTGATCATGTGCGATGTTGCCCCACTATCAAGAATAAATTTATCTGATACAATTTTTAGCTTTCATATAATGAGCAAGCTAATTCTGTTTTTTCGTTGCCTTTACATTGAGAACGATAATGTCCCTCTTTTCCGCAACGAAAACATTTTATGTTATTTACATTTGTGTCACAAAGCTTTTTATCAGATATATCAACTCTTTTGCCATATGATCTGTATTTATAAAATTTTTTGTTCCTTGTACAATCGTTCCTCGAGTTTGCTGCAAATACAGATTCACTCTGATTGTAGTTTTTATTTGACTGCCGATTTTCTTCTTCCAGAATTTTTGAAATCAATTTATCATAACTCGGCAAACTGTCTCTACTTTCAATAGCAATTACGAAACTTTCTAGTTCATCTGGTAGACTGCACAACAGCAAAATTGTCAGCAAATCATCATTCAAGACAATATCAATTTCTTTCAACTCGTCAACAACAGAACTAAATAGATTTATTTGTGTGGAAAATGATTGGTTAGTGGTAAACTTGAAACGAACCAGTTTTTTAAGCAAGTTAACTTTCCTTGACGCTGTATTAGCTTTGTAGAGGGAATTTAAAATATTCCAGGCACTTTTTGCAGTCGTACAATTTTTAATGTGTATTAATTCGCTTGGCTTAACACTTAATGTTATAGTTGCCAGCGCTTTGGAATCATTTTTCATCCATATACTCTTCCCTGGTTCTACGTTTGGGATTTTTTCAACTATTGTGCTCCAAAGATCCAAAGTGATTAGCAAACTTTTCACTTGGATGCACCACGTTCCATAGTTATCACCGCTTAACTTCTCAACGCATGCTACGCCTGTAGCCATTACTCAACCTTGATTTATTTTTTACTATGACAAGGAAAAACAATCTCAAACTTTTAACACGTTCCCAGTACGCCTTAACCTCAAAAATTTCTTTAATTCTGCAACTTGAAACCTGGGCCCATACCCTTTATTGGTTATTTATTAATTTCAATTTCACCTTACGTGGAAGTTCACGTGTTTTTCAGAGGTTGCAAAATCTAAAAAAGAGTACTAAGTTTTATACTTTAAAATTATAATTCATTTTATTAAAAAAGACTTGTAGCTTACTTTGAGGTTCAAACAGGAAAAGGAATAAAAAATTACATTAGACAACTGTCATCAAGTTTCACAGTTGTAATTATTTGGTTTGTAAAGTAAGGTTGCATATTTTCTTACAACTTCTTCTTTTTTTATTATTTTCTTAGGTTTTAATTTCATTCTACAGTTGGTTGGCGTTTTTCCGACTCTAATTGTGGTTGTAAGTGAAATAAAGAAAAACAACAACTAACAATTGTTTTAATGTAAAAACAATTTGTTTAGAGGGTTGACAACATACGTTGATAAATAAACAACGCTATGACATTACATAGTAAACAAACCACCCATAATACATGTGTAGATTTGATAAATTTATTAAACAATACGAAAAAAATCTACAAAAATATGTCAAATGCTAGCATAACTAATTTAAGGATACAGTTACAAAAGTTTAGCAAACTTTTTCATTTGTATATTTTCGAATTTTGCGGTTTAATAAGTTGTTTTTCCTTAATTCGATGTTATAAAAATTTATTCTAATGTACAGATGTAAGAATGTGAATGTTTTTCATTCTTGTATCATATACTCGCACAAACAGAAGCGGTTGACATATTATTTCGCTTTCTCGATTAAAAAATTTAAGTCGTTGGACTCAGATCTCTAAAGCTATTTTATAACAAAACAAAAAAAGACATATGCCACAAAGTATGACTTGTTTTGCATATATCATAATAGTATTTTTAAACTGTTCTAAAGCAATATAAATTTATAACTAAGTAGTACACGGTATGAAGACCCTAAATACTTGCAATTGATTCGATGAGTTAATATATTACAATAAAACAATAAACGTAACATTTTCAGCTTTTATTTAAAAATGAGCGAGGTATTTGAAAGCAACAGATTTTCTTTCGCGAGTCGTTTTTATAAAGTAATATATATTTTGCGATCAGAGTAGAATCTATTGTTAACCAGCTGAGAATGTTTGACAATGATGTAATTTGAAGTTGTTTCCTGATTGTTATTATATTATATACCCTTCCATTTTTTAACAACAGAGGCCACCTAAATTTTTGTAAGCTTGCAAGTTTATATGTAAAAAGTAAAAAAAAAACATATATTACATGTTCATAAAAAATATTTTGGAGCGAAATTTAAGCCGTCAAGATTGAGTTGTGCTGTTTTTTACTATAGCGAATTTCACAGCAAAGACTGTGTTTCACTTTCGTACAAAAGACAACTAATGTACAATATATAGACCTAATTTTTGCTGCAAGACTACACGATTCGGAATTATATTTAACATTAGCATTTTCTTTCACATAAAGTAAGCATTTTTTAATAAATATGTGTATTTGTATTCCGTTCTTTTCAGAAAACTCTAAATGAAAATAGCACGGTAAACTGTTATGATAATGTGACAATTCTGGAGATGCTTCTTTGACAGAAGAGCTATATGCTAAATTTTTCAAATATAAAATCTTGGCATCAAATAACAAACGATTGGTGAAGAATGTCAGTTTAAGAACTGGAGCATTTGAAAAAAAACATAAAAGTTCCTATTTTAAAAATGTGTAAAACGAAACATACGACATTTAAATTATAGTATTAAGTATTTAAAAGAGAAATCTTGTGTGGATATTTTAGATTTTGGAAAACAATAGAAAAAGAATTACCGGTTATAAGTAAGAAGTAAATAATTATTTTAGCATGTATTTTGTATGGATATACATACATACGTACATACATATATAATATTGATACTAAGAAATTTTAACTATATAGATACTTAAATCACACAGACATACATATGTAATTATGAGATTGCGCAAAAATAAGGTAAGGCCATTTATTTGTTATTACATTTTAACGCCAAAATGCAAATAGTACTGAATAGCAACGTTATCCACTTTTATTATTTCTTAACCGCCAATTTTACTTTTAAACGAAATAATAGACATGTGCTGCTGTATATTAAATCAAGTAATTCAAAGGGAATTTCTTTTTAAAGAATTTGCCAACAATTTGTAATGCATTTTACCGAACATACCGCTGTTCAATCATAACGCCATATATAACATTTGCTTAAATTAAATTCCGGCGTAGCTCCCATATTAATATATATATATATAGTACTATTCAAAATATTTCATTTATAAATTGTATATAATATGTAGTTGAAATACGTTTTTGATGTATTAGACAGTTCGGTATCGATTTAAAGAGATGTTGGTAGCTAGTATTCGGATGATATAATATCCCAATCCAACTTCAATTATGATTATGGATTGTATTTTTAGGATAAACATAAACAGCTAAGCGTATTATCTTCTTCACAGAAGGATTCGATACTATTTGACCGAAATTGGACCCACGACTTTTATATTGACAGGTTAATATGGCTAGACATAAACTCCTAATATTGTAAGCTCTGTGTTTCATGTCATTGACTGGATTGATATTCATTCGTAAAGCCACACTTCTGTGCTATTTCTGTCAGGTTAGTATGTCGGATGTTTATGTTGTACATGTTGTTCATAAGTTAACCAATAGTGTGTTCAACTTTCCGAAGAAAGTGGCTGGTATTAAGCATCATCTCGTAGCCGACCCAGTGTGTTATTTTATAATGGAATACATTTTTGTGGCAAATATGTTATTAGTCCTTCCGATCTGAATATAGTAACGCATGTTTCGTTTCTATTTTTATTACTTTCATACCAAAATGATTTTAATAAACGTTGATTTTATCGTTAAAGTCTGATAATACCATACAAAATGATTTTATGAAGACCAATTGAGTGTTGCCAGGTTAAAAATTTTGAAAATTTGATAACGTTAAGACCGAAAAATCCACAACATCTGCAAGAATGTGCTAGATTTTTATACAAAATATTTTTGGTTTCCAAGCAATTTTTCTCTTTGTATAACTAGTTTCATAATTTCATAATTGTATAACTAGTTTTTTTATTTTAATTCAAACATATTTTCATAGTTTTAATAATTTTAAAATTTTAAAATATTAACTTACAAAATATGAAATAATTTTTATTCTATGGTAAGTTATTTGGCAACACTGCAAATGAAAGGAGAAAATGCAGTTTTAAAGCAACAATACAAAGATATGCGTTCCTAAAAACAACTTTGTAGACATTGCTAATGTCCGAAATTCGCATAAACATGTATAATGAAAGTAATCGAAGCGTGCTAGATTGGTAACATTTCACTACACAGCTTAAGTATCGATCAGCAGTTGTAGAATACGAGCTGTGCGGTTGTTGCAACGTAAAAATGTATTCTCTGTAGACTTTCTACGTGGAAATTATAATGATACGAATTCCATAAACGCATTGCGCTTGTACTAACTAGACCTTGAATACAAGAAATATGGGCTGGAAGCATTCTCCTCAAAATCAAAGAAGGTGGGTATATTACTTTTCCATAACTAACACATTTGTGTTATTTTATGATCAAAATGTTGGGAAAGAAAACAAAACTTCATTAAAATAATGCGGCAGTAATATAGAGGTGAATCTATGGTCGAGCAAACAGATCAACTCTTACGATAAATTTTTCGCCCTTAAAAATCTTCACATATGTATATCGTAGTATCAAAATTTGTTGACCTTTTCGGCTGCCATTATATATAAAGTGCAAGGTGATGATATTTTAATAAAACTAGTTCCCTTTGTATTATATAGGGTTGTACTAATACAATAATCTAGTAGTTGGACGATGGCTGAATCAAAATAAACGTGAAGTAGAATATCAAAGCTGAAATAGAACATTCAAAAAATATTCAAATGTGTTGATTGTACCATACCAGCGATGTAATATATTTGGCTTAAAAATCACATAAAAATTCAAGCCTTTGTTGCACGATACAAGAAGAGATATGTAAGTTTAAGCTTCCATGGCCGCATCAGGTGTTGGTATACTGTGCCTGATGTAAGAACTCGCATCAGAAAAATTTATAGTTATGCTTGTCATTCTATTTATTGTATGCTAACCCATAGAATAAAAATATAATAAAAGTATAGAAATATTATGAGATTATGAATGCTTGATATATACTGTGCTTGGAAGTAGAGCACATAACTTTCAAAACATATTGCGCAAATTTACAATGCGTTCAGAACGAACCAAATGTGGATTGTTTTTCCAAAGCCAATACAAATTTCGTCTGCGGCTAT